>JAQGBT010004970.1:0-15317 GCA_034698585.1 Disparrhopalites patrizii
ATAGAAACAATAATAGAGATGCGCAACGGAACGCGACCATGCCATAACATAACAGTCGTTATATCATGTCAATATATTTCTTTGGTTTTACTTCACACTCTTATTCATCCCCGTCGTCCCCTAGTTTTGTCGTGGTGGTTGGAGAAAATAATGTATTTTTTTTAGCATTCCCAATCATGCTTTTATATGTCAAAGGGTTGTGATTACAGAATTTCTCCTCGACCGACGATATTACCCCCTTTTTTTTTCTAGTGCCAGAGATTCCGCTCTTCAACCCAAGGAATCATCCACACTAACGGCGTTGGCAGTAGACGTGCCACCCATTGATTTCCAGCACTTTCACTAATGTGTGTGTGTGTAGCCACACAGATTTAGGGGCTAGGACGTTCCTACATACATAGGCATATATGGATATAAATATAAATATAATAGGTATGGATATAGATACGTAGAGCCCGTAATAATTACGTGGCTGTCTCCTTCTCCCTCCGTCAGACTCTCCCCGTCCCCTCCTACCCTCGTCCAAATTACCTTTGTGTACGCGGGAGATTTTGGGATGGAAGGAGATGATGATAAGGTGAGTGCAGTGGAAATGTCTTTGGCACGTGTGTATAGTGGTGGCAGCGGCCGTCGGAGAAGAAGGAGGTGGAAGTGCTGGTGGAATATTCTTTGGTCGTCTCCTTCTCCATGTGCCAGTAGAGACCATGATATAAAAGGTGAAATATGGGTGATTCGAAATTCATAAAGCATGCTCTTTCTACTGCACAAAGTCTAGAATGCTTCCTCTCTATCAACCACTGATCCTATCCTATACGTATAGGGAAAAGATTGGGTGGAAGGGAGACATGGAAGGAGAGCGAGAGAGAGAGGGACAGAGAGATAAAGACGTTGTTGCATGCAAAATTTGATGGCGAGAGGATGAGAGAGAGCGTGAGAGAGAGGGAGAGCAGAAGAAAGAGAGAGAGAGGAAGAGAAGAAGATAGAGATGTAGAGAGAGAGAGAGAGAGAGAGAGAGGTGGGGGCGGGAGACTAAAAACTCCTATAAGGACTATGTATCCCTCCCTATGTGTAACTTGTCTATACGATTACCTTCGTTTCACTGCTCCCAGTTATGCAACGCTCGGTAAATTTGAATGTAAATGGTGCCTGCGGAAAACCTGTGAAGCTTCTAAAAAGGTAGTTGTGTACATGTCCGCACGTTTTCCTCCGGCTCTCTTTATGCTTCTGCTTATGCATGCATATGACTAAAGGGGGTAAAGGAGAGAAAGTTGGACTGGTGAAAGAGAGAGAGAGAGAGAGGGACAGAGAAAGTCAAGAGAGAAAGGGAGAGAGAGAAATCTTGTGTAGATGCTGTAGTTTGCATTATGTATACCACTCGTTACGATGTTGCTCACCAGTAACTTGGAAGGTTGCAGAAAATTGTTGGATCGTGGACATAATGGTTTTGAGTAGGAGATGAAGAAGAAGAAGAAGTAGAAGAAGCGATGGTCATGTCAGTGCCAGTTCCGGGTGTCAACACTCCTCAAGCCTCATGCATGGTGGAGAATGCGTGGATGTATATTAGATATAGAAATATACGTATGTATGTATGTACATAAACTACGAGGCCCAATGTCTCCCTACGACTTCAAGAGTCCCTTCCAAGAGAGTTTTTCCACCACGGGGAATAAACGGGGATGGAGATTGGATGTTCGAGTACCTTAAATGGAGAATCGGAATGAAGGGAGCCCCTTAGAAAGGGTTGAAGAAGTGGGTTGAGACGTTTTTGGAGGTGAACCGTGAGATGAGAGGGGCATGAGACCGAGGGAAGATGCGGGTTCGGAGGTAAACGGAGAGGATGAGAAATGAGAGACAGAGAGGAGGTCACAAGAGGGAAGAGTAAAATCAGAGAGAACAGGATAGGGAGAGAGAGGGGGAAATAGAGGAGACAGGAAGGGAGGGAGATAAAAAGGGAGAAAGGGAAACGAGGGGAGGGATGGGAAAGGGTTAAAGATTTTCCCTTGGACCCATCACCACAAGATTGAGGATGGCCCATTTCTAATAAGGTAGTGGCGGATTCCGGTGAATGTACTAGGGCTTTCTTGCGGTCCTTTTTGAGGAAGGGAACGTACATGTCCGCCACACATTCCACGTCCTCC
Organism: Disparrhopalites patrizii; assembly: GCA_034698585.1. Lineage (NCBI taxonomy): Eukaryota > Metazoa > Arthropoda > Collembola > Symphypleona > Sminthuridae > Disparrhopalites > Disparrhopalites patrizii. The sequence continues at coordinate 2,139 of JAQGBT010004970.1, forward strand.
TGTGTACTTATGTATGTATATATGTATGTGTGTGAAGGCCTTAAGTGAAATCGAATGCATTTAGCACAAGATGTTGGTCCAAGTCCAGTGGCTGAGAAGGGAGAGAGCACTTGAAATTCAAAATGTGAATCCTTTTCCCCTGCAGGAAAAAAACGGACGTGTTTCTACTTATGTAGGATGATATCTGTACATATACGTATGTACGCAGTAAATATCTGTGTATGAAAAATAAGGATGTATATAAAGTATATTGTATATATACTGTGTATAAAGCCATGCAATAGTCATTGATTGAGAAATATAAGGGCAACGGCCCCCAAGGTTTCCTTTTTTCTATATATTTTCGCACGTCCTTCTATTATGCTATGTTTTTTTTAATATATTTAGAATAGATAAATATATATGTATGGGCATATTTGTTGGGATGGAAGAGCAGAAGATGCTTTTACCTCCTCCATGTGTGTGTGAAGGCTCCTTGTGCGTGCGGAATATTTCCAACCACATTGACATGTCATATTTTCCCGAAGATGTAAGCCGTTTGATTTGCGAGCATAATATATCTTTTGAAGTGAAATTTACTTGGGATTGAATATTCACCACGTAGGCACTTTTGATTTGTTACAACATTTTTTCCCATTCCATGTCCTTTCTTCTCTCTCACTGTGGCTTCCATCTTTACTTTCTCCCCATATCCCTCATCCTACCTTTCTCATCTTACCTTTCTCCCTATTGTTTACCTTGTTTGTCCTCAAAACTTCATGTCCTCCTCTTTTTTTTTTTGGAAACCTGTTTTTGTCTTGCCTTTTATTTTCATCTCTTTTTGGGTACACTTCCTCTCCGTCAGAGTAAGATCTGTATGAAATCGGAGGAAACTATGTACCTTGTCTCTGCTGTACTTGTGGTGGTGATGTCCCCCATTTTTTTTATGAAGCATCCGAGAATATGAAAGACGGGATCTGACTCTCATGTGTCTCCCACGTTCGTCTCTCTCTCTCCTTCTCTTCACTTTTCTGTGATGATGACAGAGACAATTGGAATAAGGGGAAATACACGAGGAAAGACTTGAAATTGTGGGAGAAAGTAAAATGCATGCATACGATGGGAGTTATTAGAATGAATGTGAAACCATTTTTCTCTACAAGGATTCTGTGGTTTCTGGTTACCCGTGTGTGCCAGTTTCCCGAGGAGCAGCAGGCGGTATCAGGGATTGGGAAGGGGAAAAAATTGAATTTGTTTCTTCCATTCACTTACATCTCTGGCCTATATGTTACTATCCCCCGTGCACCTTTTATGTCGCCTTTCTCCACCCCATATTGCTTCTGTCATATCCCAAAGCCGTGGTGAAAGTAATGGTATAGAAATACTAGAACTGATTTGACAACAAACAAACATACTTGGCTCAAAGATATGGAGAAAGTAAGACTTTCTCCTACGAAAAATAGATTTAGGAGGGAAAAGGGAATGTTTTGAAAGGGTAAGAAAGTGGATTTGTTCCTCCGGACCTAACAATGTCCTCTTTTGTGTTCCTCGTAATGGCAAAGCCCAAGTAGTTGAAAGCAGTACATCCGAATTTGCAGACAAGTTTCCTCCCCGAGTTTTTGTGAATTAAATCTGTGGGAGATTGGAGGCTCCTCCCTAGCCTTTTGTTTCCAACTTTTGTTCTCCTTACCATAACTACTGTGGCTGCCCCGAGTCGTGGGACAACAGTGTTAGACAGCCGGGCGTTCAAATTTTCCACATTTCCTACTTTCTCTCTCCCCGAGTGGGGCGAGAGGAATCTTTTAGGGAAGAGGGCGATGCACTTACTACATATGAATACCATGTAATAAGTATTCTTGTGGTGTCATTTGATTGTGAAGAGGATTACCCATGACTGTTACTTTACTGTCTGAGAGGAGCATGCGGGGGAGGGGGAGGGGGCGAATGTGTATAGAGTATGCAAGAATTTCAAAATGAGTTACGACACTCCAACTTTTACTCTTCCCCTTTCTCCAACTGTAACCTCCCTAGTCGTACTTTCCTTCATCGTCCTCCTCCTCCTCATCCTCCTCCGCCACCTCCGCCTGCCCCTGTCATCCTGACTGTCTCTGTCAGTTGACTCTGCTTTCGCTAACAGATGTGTGTATGAGCAGACATGGAAGTGAAACACTGGGAGAGAGGATGAGGAAGCGAGAAAAGTGAACAGGAGGAACTGGGGAAAGTGAAGAAGAGAGAGAAAATTCAGAAGGACAAAAATAAGGGATAAAAAGAGAAAAACGGAGTAGTATATATATAAACAGCGAAAGAGAGAGTATGAAGAGAAAGAAAAACGCCAGAAGTGTGGGTGAAATGAACAAAAGTATACATATGAAAAAAATATGTATACTGGATATTGAGATAAGGGAGAGTTGGAGAAAAAGAAAGCCTGGGTTGGAGGAGGCGACGAAAAAAGTGGACGCGTGCCATTGCATAATAATTATATATTGCACCACCGTAATTTCCAAGGTATTGCCTCTAATTTGTGACAATAATCACAGGTTTTGCGGTGACAGTTTTATGTTGAACGTCTCCGTTGTAGTATGCAAATGCTTTCAAAGGGAGAGAGGACTTTCTAATAAACTAAAAAAAAAAAAACATTTGCATCGCCTTGTATGGTGATGCAAATGTTCGCGTCCTGCTTCTATTCATATTTTGCTCTTATCAACTTTGAGAATAAATCCCGGCTGTTTCCAGGCTCTTTCTCCATCTTGAAAGGAGAAAGTTGTTTCTTTTATTTCCCTGTCACAATTTCCTTTATCTATGAGTTACATCCCGGCGACCGAGTATCTGTTTACTTTCCTTTTTTTGAATACTTATCTACAGTATACTCACATCTCCTTTTACTTTCCTTAATTATTTATTCCTTTCCGTACCCCTTTACCCGTGTTTTATCTCCCTTGTTCTTAATCTTTGCTCGTCCCTCAGTGTCTCTTCCGCTGTTTCCGGAGTTACTTCATTGTCCCACTTTCTGTATTCCGTCCAAACTTTTCTTTTTGTGTAATTTGAGGTATTTTATCTTGAGATGAGTGGATCTCATCAATTGGTCCATATTTTTCTCGGAATGTGTAGATTTGAATACGACTGATTTTCTCTCTTTCCATGACATGATATGTGTGTGTTTCCCTTGCTGGTTCCATAGCTTTTTCTCATTCTTGTTTGAAGACGAGGGAAAGGGATCGACCTAATTAGGGACGGAGTGGGGCACGGAGGACAAGTCTTCCCTTACGCTGTGGGAGGGAGAGAATAAATCAGTATGAGCGAGAGTATTTCTATACGGCTTACTTGGTATGGAAATCAAGGAATTTCCCCAGATTTCTTCCCCAGGCCTCCTCCATTCTTTTTACAACTCCGAAGGACCCTCATCCATGCAGTGCCTGGACGACTTGGTATGCATCACCACCATTTGACGAGGCGGAGGGAGGAAACGATGGAGAAAGCGAGAGGGAGAAAGCAATGAAGAAAGAGAGAGAGAAAATAGAGAAAGAGAGAGAGAGAGGGGAAGGCACAAATCATAACTAGAGTATTTTACTACTACTACAACTACCCCCACCACTTTTACTACCACCACAACTGTCTGCATGTGTAATGTAAAGCTCCTTCCACTTTCACCACACCAAATGTGGACACAATGAGATTTGTCTTCTTTTGTACAAATTATGAGATTACGTCTCAAGTTTTTTTTTTATCAAGCAAAAAAAAAGGAAGAAAAGTTTTCCCCATCCATTCTTTCCCACTTAATTTTTTTTTTGTCTTTTCTTCCAAATTCTATGCTTTATCTGGTGGGTTTGTTACAAAATTTCCTTTTTGTTTCAAACAAAAGGAAATGATGGTGGAGATGTGGGAAAGTGTAATGCGGAATTATGTAGTTGGAAATTCTTTCCTTCACTTCTCTTATCTCATCTCCCTCCTATGAGTTGTGCACATGTTGAGGAATTACTGGAGATATTAGTATTTTTTAGGCTACGTATACATATGAGACTACTAGTTACGTATATATCTTTTGAATAGAGTCTTCATTGTTATGGATGCCCGCTGGAGGTAGCTGGGAATAATATATGGGAGTGTAAAGGGAAATAATACGGGGAAGAGGAAGAAAGGCAGGAAGAGTTTTTTTTCTCAACTTGCTTTCTCTTTTCTGTAAGAAAATAAGGAAAGGAAATTGGTGGCACTTTGACACAACTCTTCTCCAGCTTTGTTAGCTTTGTTGGTGTGTGCTGGAGCACATCCTTTTTTCTTCCTTCTCCCTTCCACTGTACAAACTTTGGGTTCTGGAGAAGCGCGAGCTGGAGGAAGTACTGGAGAAAGTGTGTGCAGGTAGTCATAAGAACGTTCCTTCTCTCTCTCTCTGTTGATATTTGGCCAAGTATGCACATACGTTTGATTACTCTACCATTGTTCCTTAGACGTACATACAAACGCATATAATACTGGAGAGAGAGGAAAAAAATGTATGCATGGTGAGAGAGTCTTGATGAGAATCACTTTTTTATGTTAATGATCCTCTCACGTGTCTCTTTGTTCGTGCTTGTCTATTAATTGACCTGGCCCTTCATCAATCTTACGTACAAATCTCTCTTTTTCTCCTTCCCTTTCCGTCTCTCTTCCCCTTAATCCTCCTCGTAACTCTTTGTGCCTCTTCCATATGTGTCATTTGTGGGGCCTTATAACGCCCACGTCCAAACTTATACGTACATGGAACGCGTATCTGGGGCTGGGTTCAAGTCGGCTCGGGACACGGCGGGTGCGTTTTATGGTAACTGATGTTATCGGTCCTCCAGTCAGAGAGGAAGAGAGAGAGAGAGTTGCGGGAGTTAGCGGTGGTAGTTGTTGTAATAGTTCTTAGAAAGCAAAGTCGTCCTTTTCCTATTTTCTACTTGGCTGTCCCGGTTCCTCTTCCAATGCTAGAGGGGTGATAGGAGTACAAGAGAGACAGCAAAGAAAAAAAAAGAATTGGAGGGTGTGGAGAATACGAACAAGGGAAATTGTATAGGACGACATCTCTCTTTCTCTCCGTTTTCTCTCTCTTCTCTCTTTCCTCCTTTCTCCGTCTATTTTTCTCTTTCCTTTTCTCTCACTCTCTCTCTGACTTTCCTTCGTATTCCTCCTACTGATGGGTACTATCTTCAGCGGGGATTATAAGGTGGATCGAGTGGATGGTTTATCATGTTGAAAGAATGTACTTTTTACTACCATCTTAAATGAAGAAATCCTAACTTATAGCTTTTAGCCCACGTAATTACACCGCTTCTGGTTATATTGACTTTGCCATATTTTTTGGGCTTTCCTCACACTCTGGTACATCTGTGTAGACCTTCTTTTTAGTGGAACGTGCTCCGTCTAAATCACATAATTTCCCCTCTCTTTCCTCTCTTTCCTCTCTCTGTTCTCTCTTACTTTCACTCCTTCCCTCCCTTTCTCTCTCGTTTTTTCACACTTTCTCTCTCATTCTCTGTTTCGTTCTATCTTTTGTCACGGTTTCTGTCTCTGGCTCTCTCTCTCTCGTTCTATCTTTTGTCACGGTTTCTGTCTCTGGCTCTCTCTCTCGTTCTCGCTTTCTTTCACTCTTTCTCTCTCTTCTTCATTCTAGCTTCTTTCATTCTTTCTCTCTCTTCTTCGTTCTCGCTATCTTTCACTCTCTCTCTCTTTAGTTCTCTCTTTGTTTCACTTTCTCTCTCTCTCGTTCTCGCTTTCGTTCACTTGTTCTCTCTCTTTTTCACTGTCGTTCTCTCTTTCTTGCTTTCCCTGTGCCGCTTTCTCTTCTTGATCTATGTTTCTCTCTCGTTTTCTCTTGCTTTCACTCCTCTTCTCTCTTAGTCTCTATTTCTCTCTCATTTTCTCTCTTGCTCTCTGTTTCTCTCTCATCCTCTCTTTGTCTCTCGTTCTCTCTCCATTTGTGTTGCTCATTTCTCTACTTCCCTTCGGCTTGAACCCACTCTGATGTAGGCCACAAGCTTGTTAAAATTGCTGGGAGCTATCGTTACTTTGTAGTAGTACTTGGAGCCGCAGTAGTGGGAGAAAGTAGTTGCAGTGGTAGGGGAATTTTATACACTAAAAGGTGAAAGGTCTTGCTATGGTATACTTTCTCTTTCTGGTCTTTATCTCTTGTATTCTCCCTCTAATGTCTCTTTCGTTCCATTTTTTCTTCTCCCACTGTTCCCCCTTGTGTTTCGTAAGATGACGAAGCTCTCCTGGTCCTTTTTTTCACTCCACACCTGGATTCCATTCGCCCTTTCCTCGGTAATATTTCTCATTTGTAGCCACCGTAATGCATTTCTGCCCGTGCTTCCTCTCATTAACTGTCACCACTTGTAATTTATTCTCTTTTTTTTTTATTTCCCCCTCGTATATGTATTCCTCGCGGTTTTTCCGAGTACATACAAGATAGGTAGGAGGTAGAGTTTGTTGTGCTTGGGTCCATCCCCGACTTTTCTTCCGGTGTTAACCCCTAGAAATGCTTTCACTATGGGCATAAATATGGAAATGCGTATCCTTCCTCCACCTCTGACATTATTTAATCGTGGTAATGGAAAATAAGCCCTCACTCCCCAAAATAATGGCTTTGAACGACGGGGATAAAGACGGGAAAAAGATGGGGGGAAGTTGAGGAAAGATATGTTTTTTTTGTGGGAGGAAACGTGGCGGATTCAATTAAAATCGCATTGTGACACTCGGGCCTTCAAGTGGAGGAAGGGCGCATTAGAGATGCACGTACACTGTGTCTATACTGTATTATCTTATTATGTACGTACATATTTAAACCTACAAAAAACAACCGTCCCTTCCCACCCGCTTCCAAGTCTCAAAAGAGGATTTAAAGTCACATTAAAGTTCCAGTTGATTTTATACAATCTGTTAATTTTTACTCCTCTTGCCCAGCCTCCTTAATGCCCTGGTTTTATTATCTCCGTATACTGCAGTCATACATACATACACATGGGTCCATGTAACATATTTACACATACACAAATTACTTATAATATGGCTTATGGAAGGGGAACTGATGAGTTTGTACCATGATTATTATTACTACTACAATCACCATCATTGTCATTACAGCAACTCCCACGGATCTTGGTAGTTATGTGAGTGGATAATGGACCTGAAGGGTGTTTGTGTGTAGGATACGGAACAAAAGACGAAAGGGAGAGATGCAAGAGAGGAAAAAAACATGGGGATGAGAGAGTCTTGGGCGGAAACTATGTAAAACTATGGGTAAAGGGAGGGATAGATGGAAGCTTTTTATTGGGGAGATTGGAGCGTGTTTCGCTTATCTCTCTTTAATTATTTTCTCTCGTTCCGTTGAATCTTTTATGTTCCGCATCCCACTACGGCCCTACATATACTTTGTACTTTCTTCCAAGAGCTCTTCCCTCTCCTCCTTTCCCCTTGTATATGCAGAAATTCTTTTACTACTCTTCTTCTTGGGACTACTTATAATTTCCTCCTTCTTCCATCTCGCCATCACAAGCACTCCCCAGCTTTCTCCGTTACATTTGGCTCCCAGTCTAAATAGAATGTGCTGGGGCTGTCCTTCCTGGTCCATTTATGCTTCTTGCAAGGGAAAGCACAGTTGCGGGCTTGAGGGGAAAGCGTGATGAAAGCAATTTCTCCAGACACTTGTTCCTCCCTTTCGCTCTTTTCTTTTTCCTTACTAAAGGAAGAAGCCTTCAAGTGTGAGGAAGTGAAAGTGAGGGAAATAATACGACTTCTAACACAAGGAGGTCTTCCCCGGGAAAGTCTAGGAAGAGGCGAAGACAGCCAAAAATGTATGTATGTATACATGTGTGGACACAGACGATTGTTAGTCCCAGTGTAGTCGTATACCTTTTGGTATAGTAATTTTTTATGCATGAGGGAATTGTATATTCGGTAAAACACTGGCGCTTTGTAGTGGATGGAAATTAGCTGATAGAAAAACAAAGAGACGGAGAAAGCAGATGTTGCTGTGGGACGAAAAGGAAATTTATTAAGAAGGAAAGGGTTGAGGAAAAAGGGATATCAAATTTCTCTTCAGGAGGAATCCTAAGGGAAGACCAAAAGAGAAAAGGGGAGCAGAGAAACCAGGCCAAAACAGAAGGGACTTGGACAAAATGTGGAGAAAGTTACAAATCAAAACGCGTGCAATGATGGTGAAAGTCTGAGAAGTGTTGTTAGCCCCCATCCAGGCCTAGTGAATGAAGGATCCGTAAAAATGTGGGAAATGTCTTCTCGTAGATGGGGAGGTATTCACAAAAATCTGGGATGGATGGAAGCTGGGAAATGTCAAGAAGACCGTGAAAGCAAAAAAAAAACAACTTGGGTAAAAGGGAAGCTCAGAAAAAGCGACAGGCAGAGGGGAGAGTACGTGTGTTTGGTCATATAAGGAGGAAGATTTTTTTTTCCTTCCTTAAAAGAAAATGAGGGCATTTTCCAAACCCTGAATGGGGAACTGTGAATGTTTGTAATGTTTTTTTTAGTACATAAAAAAACACAAGTTTAGACTGTACCCAGCTGCTGTACCATGGCAATTTTTTTTTCACGAGAAACATTATGGCTCTTCTTAAGTGAATGAGCGTCTCTTCCTATAAATAATAAATTGGTCGTCCCTACTACACACGTAATCTACAGCGAGCCAACCGTGTTTCTTGTTTTCCCTCAATTATCTTGTCTTTACTTACTCATGTAAAATACAGTACCACTCTTTATCTCGTCCCTTCTCTCTCTCACTCACTCTTCCTCTTTCTCACTCTCTCTCACTCCCTCTCTCTCTCCATGACTCTCTCTTCCTTCTCTCTGGGTTCACATACCCCATTTTTCCCTCCCTCTTATTTCCCCTCGCCCCCTCGCCTTCCGTTTCTCCTCTTCCCCATTGAACCGGCGATGGTCGGGGGGGAGGAAGTGGATGTGTGGAATTGAATTTTATGTGTACCCAAGTATGCATAAACACTCGCATGATTCTCCTTACGAAGTAGTCGTGTGGCCGTTGTTGGCGGGAGGGAATCTAATATATTGAAACTTGAGATCGTCTTTAGATAATGGAGGGAAGGCAAGGAATCTTCTCCCATTCTCTTCCCCTTATCCAACCCCCTTTCCCTCTCGTCTCCCCACCATTACGTGTATAAATATTGTGCCAAATTGCTAAGTAATACACATTTCGTGGTGCGTAAGTGAAAGAAAGTACATGGGGCACATAAGGGTGCAGCGGAGAGGGAAAAGAGAGAGAGACAGAGAGAGCGGGAGGATGGCTAGGAGGAATTTTTTTACACCCTAACAAATGAAAGGAAAGGGCAAGAGAAAGAGAAGAATTAAAGAAATAACTAGTTTCCAACAAGGGAAAACAGTCAAATAAATTGGGAAGAGAGAAAGGATCTCAGACTGACGAGGAGATTTTGTATGGATCTATCCAAGTAAGAGGTGAAACAAAGTGAATTTCAGACAGAAAGAGGCGAGTCAAAGGGAGAAAAGAAGGTCAGAAGAAGAAAAGAGTGGCTGAACGAGAGAAAAAGAAGAAGAAGGAGAGAGATGGGGCAAATAATGGAAGCACAATGAATTAAAAAATTAAGGAGAAAGCAAACCGGCCACACACAAAAGGAAAATTGAATGTATATTCAGCAAAAACGAGATTGACGTTCATTTAATTTAGCCATAAAAAACCTAGGATATATGTACGGATATGTATTGAAATAAAAGCATTTTATACCTAGGAAGAATAGGAAGAAGAGAAAATGCTTTGAGTACTTTAAAGAATTTAAAGTACTGTACTAAATTCAGTGACTGTGAGAATTAACTCCCGATTTATGTGCATTAATTAAATGCGCTAAATCCTTTATTTATTCTCTTTTTTTAAAACACCCTGTCCATCTCTTTTACAGTCTCAACACTGTCATTAATCTGGGTTTTTATTTCACTTCATTCTTCTTGTTTTTTTTGTGCTTTTCTCCTTCCCTCCTCAAAACCCTTCAAACAATGTACCTCATGATTCAGGGGGATTGCCAGTGTAGTTTAAAATTAATAAATAATACCTTCTCCACCCTGAAATGGTGTGAGGTAATTGTTCCCCCAGCAACAAGTACCAGGGCTTCCTCAACTCCCCCTCCATCCATTTTTGGAGCACGCACCTACATAAATAATTACTCCGAGAATTTTTTTTCCAAGCCCACATTTATTTTTTGAAGGAATAGCACATTGTATAAAGGTTCGGTTTTTTTTCAGTCACTATTAAAAAGTCGGTGATTCATCCTGCCTTTTTAATGTTTATTTTGTTCTTGATTTTTTCCCCGCCTTGTCAGTTTGAATTAAAACTGTCGGAATAGTGTACTTTGGAAAAGAAATAGAAATTTTAGAACCCCTGTTTTTTTTATTGGGAAGTGTGTGCGTAATGCGTGTGTATGTGGGAATAAAAAAAAAATAATGGTTTCGTTCCCCATGAAAAAAAAACCTTCTGGTAGCGATTCACCAGGAAGAAAAAGAAGAAAAAAAAAGAATGGTTAGGGAGGAAGAGGAGGATGGTTTTGGAGGAAGAATGTGAGGAGGAAAATGCCAATACATAAAACGGAGGGATACGGTAATTTGAGCTCTGACTCAAAGGAAATGACTTGTTTCCATCTTCTTATTCTCTCCTCGTGCCCTCTACTCCGGCCTACAAAACCCGGCGATAAAATGAGGTTTTGAGAGGGAAAGAGGGAGAAAGACCGTGAAAAAAAAGGGGAGAAGACGAGGAAAAAATGGGAAAGGATAAAGGCTGGGGAGAAAGAGACGGAGAGAATTGGATGAGCAGCTGGTAATTAGGGTTGAATGTGAGAAAATTGGAAGGAAGGAATGATGAACATTATGGCACACTACTTGTACCATTTTGTCACCATCGTCACTACCATTTCCAAAGCCTTTCCTTAAGCTACATTCCCTCCCCCATCTTCCTTTCCTGCCGACAATGGCACAAAAAAAATCGATCAAATTTATATTCAAGGGTCAGTGTACATTTGTCTTTTTATATTCTTTCAGTATTTTATCTCCCTTTCTTTTTTTTCTCTCTCCCTCCGTCCCTGTCTCTCTCTAACTTACCATGTCTCTCTCAGCCCGTCCTATAATATTTTCTGCTTTTTCGATTTCTCAACCCTGGAAAGGGTTATGGATGTACTCAAGGTTTACACAGAATGACTGGTCGAGAGAGAGAGAGAGCGACAGAGGGAGGGAGAGAGAGAAATGAACATTTTTATTCTGGCAGCTGAATCGACTTTGAAAGAAAGTCACATATTTTCTGTCCCCATTTGTCTCCCTTTTTTTTTCTTTTAGAGACTCCACATACATATTATTTGCGTGTGTAGTCTACTTTTCTCTCTCTCTCCCTTTCTCTCTTTCTATTTCTTCCTTCTCCCTCTTGCTCTCTCTCCGCTTCTCTCCTTCTCTCTCTTGCTCTCTCTATGCGTCTCTCTCCTTCTCTCTCCTTCTCTCTCCTTCTCTCTCCTTCTCTCTCCTTCCCTCTCCCTCTCTCTGGCTCTCTCTGTCTCTTCCTTGCTCTCACCCTGCTCAAGTGTCCCTGTATGTAGTAGGTATAGGAGATGAATTATTGGCGATCAGTTTGTTAAAGTTGGATGTTGTGTGTAAAAATAATAATATATGAGTTCTCCCGCCTTGCATACGTATACATACGGGGAATGGAAGTAGGATATGAATCTGATGCCTCCCAATTTTTTTTATATATGTATGAAGAATTGCAACATGTCCGTAATTTGTTCCCTCTTCTCTCTCTCTCTCTCTCTCCCTCTATATCTCTCTTTTTCATTCTACAGCCCCCATTGCTTGTGTTTTATGGTGAAGGGGAAAAAATGGTGGTAAAAATCACTCTTGGCAATGAAATACGGGATTTGGATTCTAAGGAAAGGTTATTAATCTTTGTCATTAATACGAGATAATAATTATGAAGGGGTTGCACACATGCCCATAGAGGCACGGAGGTAATGCTTGTCTCTTTCCCTCTCTCTTTCTACCCTTCATTCTCTCTCTCTTCCTACCTTTCGTCCTTTCTCTCTCTCTCTTCTTGCCTTTTATTCTCTCCCTTTCTACGTTGAATTCCTTCCCTCTTTGTCCTGTTCTTATGACTTTCTCTCTTTCTTCTTTTGACTCTTCTTATGGTTAACTCTCTTCATTCTCTCTCTCTCTCTCTCTGCCTCCCTTTCCCCTTTCCCACCTCTCTCCCGCCCACCCTTCCCGCGTGATGTCATTAATAATTTCATGCTTTCGTTATTACTATTAGCAGCATGTAAGCACCTCCCCCTGCCTCCTGGTAATTGGGAATTGAATACATTAACCAATCCCCCCCATTCCTCCGAGGTACGGAATGAAGCATTCCTTTCACGGGGACAAAATGGTTGTATGCGTAATGTGTTATAGTAGAAGAGGCCATTTTATTACTGCATATTAGAGGACGGTTCTCTTTGGAGTCGCCCCTGGCAAGGCGGTGGGGAGCTCTTTCTCTCTCTCTCTCTCTCTCTCTCTCTCTCTCTCTTTGTCTCTCTCTCTCCTTCTCTCACTCCGTGATTGTGCGAAAGGTGGGCGGGAGGAATAAAGATCTTGTGACAAGTGAAGAATTAGCGTTCAATTTGAAACAATTAGGAACAAGTTGATTAGGATTTGACTATTATTCCTCTCTCCCGGAGACCAGCTGCTGTCACCGTTATTCTCTCCCAATTCCCACTCGCTGCCCCGCCTATCTCTTTTGCGAGGACGTGGGAGCGGGTTAAGTCGAGGTCTCTCCTTCCTTCCAAGTCTATATTGGAGGGGCGTGCATATGTGGATGTGCGTTTATGTACTATGTACGTCCATATCTTCTACCCTCTAGGGACATTCGCGACGGCGGCGGGACTCGGGAAAAGCGGGAATGGAAATGGGGAGGAGGGAGGAGGTGGTAGTAAAAGATATTTTACTTTATAATATTTTATGTCTCTTCTTTTAACTTGTGTGAGATTTGGACGTCAACGGAATACTTAAAATGTCTTATAGCTACTTGAAAAGTTTATAAGCAGGATTATTTTATATGTAGGTGCCGCGCTCAAATAATACTCTGTCTCAGGTGTGTGAAATGTCTCCTTATTCCTTCTCTTGCCCTCTCTCTCTCTTTATCTCTCTCTCTCTTTCTCTCTCTTTCTCTCTATCTCTCTCTCTCTCTCTCTCTCTCTCTCTTTC
>JAQGBT010004971.1:0-15316 GCA_034698585.1 Disparrhopalites patrizii
AAGAGGGAGAGAGAGAAAGAGAGAAAGAGAGAGAGAGAGAGAGAGGAATCGAGAGAAACTGGGACCTGGAAATATGGCCAACGTTCCGCACTCTCACATTTCTCCTTCATGTGTGTTTGTGCGTACCTTGAAGAGTGGCACAAGGGAAAATTGACGGGGAAAAAAGAGTCAAAGGAAAAGCAAATACATTTCCCGAATGTGTTAGATGGGCATGGAACATTTCCAAAAAGTGGTTTTTTTTCCTCTCTCTCTCTCTCTCTCTCTCTCTCTCTCTCTCCATTTCCCTCTATTCAAATATTGTTTGCTCACACCCATGCATTCTCTCTCCCTCTCCGGCTCTGAGAGAATGTGAGTGTGTGTGTCCTCATGTACGTGAGCAAACTCACCTTTTTTTATTATTATTATACATGTAATGTACCACATATGAAGACTGGGGATGCAAGCTGGATTAAGTTCATATGTAAAAAATTGAGATTTGTTCCAGTACGCCTGGACTTTGCTCTTAGACTTTTACATGGCGCAAATATCAATTTTTTTAAATTAAAATTTAATTCCCCCAACACACGTGGTAGCTCCTACAATTCCTTTTTTTCCCTGTAAAATTTCTTTTTTGGACTTCAGCCGGTTTGTATCAAAACTCTTGGTAGAGAAAAGAGAGATACCGGCACTTTTACCAGCGCCCGGCTTTTGTCCAAAGCTGGTGCTCTATGCCGTCTAGAAATGGGAGAGGTCCTTTTCTTCTTCGTCTCGTCTCTATCTCTCTCTTTCTCTCTCACTCTCTCCCTTTCTCTCTCCCTCACTCCCTCCCCCTCAAATACACGGGGACAAACCATCCCAAATGGAGGGAGGAGGAGGTACTTGTAGGACAAAAATCCGGTTTCAGTAGTGATTGTTATGGAAGAGAAAAATCGGATGACAAGCTTTTCCCATTTTTACCCGGATAGCTTTTGTTCATACACATTTTTGGGGGGAAATGTAGCTATATATGTATGTATATTTACATAAGCGTCAGCCCTTTAGTGGAAATGGGAGTTTTAGGGAAAATTGAAGTCTGTAAAACCCGGAATTTTCTGCCTTCGAACTTTTCTTTCTGGAGAGCGGGCCGCTATTAGCTAATCAAATGGCTTCTATCCTATTTTCGATCTCGCTCCACATGTTTCTCTCTTTTATATATAACTTTATATTTTTTCAATTTCTTCCCATGTGATCGTCCTTTTCTTTGTGCTTTCTCTCTTTTTTATTTTTAAAATCGCTTCGCTTATTCTACCTTTCTCTCTTTTTTATTTTTAAAATCCCTTCGCTTATTCTACCTTTCTCTTTTGTCCTTGTTTTTTCTCAATTTGTCTTTCTGCTTATCTGTATTGACTTTTTCATATACTTTTTTCCGTTTTATTACACTTTCTAATGGCTTTACTTTCTTTTATTCTCTGTCGCCATATTTTTCTCTGGGTTTCTATAAATTCGTCTCGTTCTCTACATTTCCTATAGTTTTCTCCATATTTATTTCGTTCTCTATATTTACTTCTTTCTCGATATGGTTTTCTAGTTTTCTCTATATTAATTACTTTCTCTTTATTTTTTTTCTAGTTTTCTCCATACTAATTACTTTCTCTTTATTTTTCTCAAGTTCTCTGTGTATTAATATTTTTCTATATTTTTTTCTATAGTTTTCGTTCTCTTTATCTGCCTCTAGTTTTCTTTCTCAATATGTTTTCTAGTTATCTATATATTTAGCTCTTTCTCTGTAGTTTCTCTGGCTTTCTCCATATTTATCTATTTCTATGGGTTTCTCTACATTTATCTCTTTCCGTATTTTTTCTAAACTTATCTCTTTCTCTAGTTTTCTTTCTCTTTATGTTCTCTGGCTTTCTCTTCATTTTTCATCTGACTGGCTTTGTCTCGGTTTTCTCTCTCACGTTTTCCCATTTCTTTCGTTTCTATTTCTGTCCCTTTCCCTTTGAATTTGTCTCCGTTTCCTTCGAGCCTTCCCCTCTGTTCATGTATCATACATATTACATTCCACTTTTAAATTTGAAAACTTCTAACAGATACGAATATAGATAAAGAGCGAAGCAGGCTAAAGAGAGAGAGAGAGAGAGAAAGAGAGAGAGAGGAAAAGTGAAGGTAGTAACATGTGTGATGAGAATTTCGAATTCTTTTTTTTTCTCCATTCCGTCCTGTGACTACATAAAACAGTAAGAGGGAGGGAAAAAAATCCTTCATTTTTATATGGGCAAAGAGATAAAAAAAAAGAGTTTGTATGTGAGGCTATTATTTATCGTTTTCCCTCTACTTCACACAAGGCTTCTCCTCTGGGTTTTGGCCTGTGTCTGTGTGTGTGTCTTACCAGCTAATGTTATAATGGGGGCCGTTGTTCACAGTGTTGGAGACGCACACGTCACTCCACCACTCATCATCATATTTTCTTACGCTCCACACACATACACATACTTTTTATGTAAATAAGAGAGCGAAACATGCTGGATATCATCAACCTGATCGTCTCGCTCTCTCTCTCTCTCTCTTCTACGAATTGATGGTCCACCCCGCAGATACACCGCATCTCATTACAAGAGCACACTCCCTAGTCGTATACTATTTCCACGGGGAAGGCGATCCCATATTCTTCTGCCTTTTTTTTTCTGGTTATATTTTTTTTTTACTTCTTCTGTTCATCTTCTTCAAAGACTTTGCTTTTCACTAGGATTGGAAAAAAAGGAGAGAGAGACGATGAGGGGATAGGAGAGAGATAGAATCCACTCCTTTATATGTAAAATATGTGGTGTAGTATTTGTTCCTCGCCTTGTTTCCCCACACCGTTTCAGCGTTTTATGAGGTGAGACATAATGCTGGGGGTTCAAAGGGTGAAGCAGCCGAGGATTCGCCTTTGAAAAATTTCCATATCTCTCTGACTCTTCTCTCTCTCCCTCTCTTTCTCTATCTCTGTTGTTTGTCTATCTTTTATTTTCCTTTCTCTTCCTGCATGTCTCTGTCTCTCTATTTCTCTCTTTTCCCTCTCTTTTCACCTATTTTCTCCGTTATTTTTGCTTTTCCTCTTTCTTTCTATTTTTCTCCGTTCTATTCTGTTATTTCGTGGTTTTCTACGTATCTTTGTAGATATTTCTCTCTGTTTTCCTCTTTGGTTTGTTTTTACTTTCTCATTCTCTCGATCATCTAGTTGATTCTTTCCATTTCTCTCTTTTGTTTGACTTTTCTTTGCTTTTCTGTTTTATGATTGTTATTTACTTCATTTTCTGTCCATCGCTTGTTATTTATGTGCTTTTCTCTGTATTTTCCTCTTTCGTTTGTTATTTTTGTGCTTTTCTCTCTACTTCCCCCTTTTGTATGTTTTGCCTTGGTTTTCTTTCTGTTTCCATTTTTTATTTTTTATTTCCTTGGTTTTCTTTCTGTTTCCATTTTTTATTTTTATTTCCTTGCTTTTCTCTCCATTTCTCGCTTTTGTATGTTCTTTCCTTGGTTTTTCACTATTCTCCTCTTCCGTCTGTTTTTTTTGCGTTTCTCTCGATTACTCATTTCCTCATGCTTTTCTCTCTAAATCTCTCTCGATTGCTCATTTCCTCATGCTTTTCTCTCTAAGTCTCTCTTTTGTTCGTTTTTCTCTCGCCTTTCTCTCTAATTCTCTCTTTTGTTTGCTTTCCCTCGCCTTTCTCTCTAATTCTCTCTTTTGTTTGTTTTTCCCTCGTCTTTCTCTCTAATTCTCTCTTTTGTTCGTTTTCCCCTTGCCTTTCTCTCTATTTCTCTCTGTCGTGTGGTTTATCTTTGTCCCTCTTTTGTAATTTTCTCTTCTCTATTCTAACATGACTTTCTATTTCTCTCTTTCGTTTTTCATTATTTTTTTTACTTCCCCATTCGGCCCACTTTTCTGTCTCTTTTCAACGCGTTTTCTTTCCCTTGTCCACTGTTCTCTAGTGACTGTGACTCTGTTTTTGTTTGCCTCGTCCTGTCTCCCTCGATTTTGTTTTCTTTCCGTTGCGTTCTCAGTATTTTTGTTCTCTCTCTCACTTGTAATCGAGCCGAGGCTCTAATCATTTTCGCAGGTTTGTGTGGTTATGATTATTATTTTTTGTTCCCCGGGATGATCAAAAAAAGGGAACACTTCAAATGGAGGTTGAGGAGATGAAAGCTAAGAGTGGGAGGTATATAGAGAAGGCGGAAATAACGAGAATGTATACAGTAAAAATCTAGATGCAAAAAAAGGGTTGGATGAGAAAAAAAAATCAAAGGAGAAATGCCTCTAGATTAAATGAGAGGAGAAAGGAGGAGATTGGATAAAAGAACATGTTTCTTCAATAATCCTTCCCATGTCATCCTCCTCCGGTTGATCCTCCTCATGTGATACCCCACCAAGTTTTTATGACTCCTTGTGACAAAAAAAATAACTTGTCAAGTCATACCACCGCCACACCGGGGGAGTCCCGTTGATTGAGAAAGACCTTCCGGAAAAGGGGGGAAATTTGAAAAGCAAAAAAAAAATGGAAAGAAAAGCAAAAAGGCAAAGGAAATTTATGTCTCAAGCTCAGATTGTAAGACGGACCCCCCCAAAGGGTTTGGAGGAGGGAATTTATATTTGGTCCATTTTTTATCCTGTCTTGTTTTTTTTTGAAAAATCAATGCTCTATTTCTTAGAATTTAACCCCGGATTTGTCATAGGAATTTCCCCGAAATATTTTCGTGGTGCTTACATGAAAAAAAAATATTTGATACAAAGTTCAGAGAAATGAGAAAGAAAAGTGAGACCATTATATGTCCCTTTTTCCGGGAGATTGCCTCCATTTTCTTGTTACAAACACTACCACAAACTACTATAATTTGAATTCAGTAAAGGGGAAAAATAATGAGGTAAAGTCAAAGAGAAGTTGGAAAAAACACAGTTGTAGTAAAATACAAAAAAAAACATACAAGCCGGGAGAAGTTACAGAATTCCTAACTTTCTCCTTCCCCACTTGGAAAAAATTACAAGGCCAGTTGTTTTCCTCTCATTTTCTTGTCTCTCTCTCTCGCTTTCTCTTGTACTTCTGAACCACCCCATCACATTTCCCCCTTTGCTGCCCTTTCTCCCCTCCAAAATTCCCTTCACCCACCTATTTACATATTTTTTCCCTTTTCGTATGGGAAATGTCTGGAACTTCCTAGTGTCTTTCCTAGGAACAAAGAGAAGAAAGAGAGAAAAGAGTGGAAGAGAGAGAGAGAGAGAGAGAAAGAGAGAGAGAGAGAGAGAGAGAGAGAGAGAGAGAGAGAAAGAGAGAGAGAGAGGAAGAAAAGACTGAAGAAAGGCTAAGAGCAAACAAAAGCCTGTAATTTGGGTGCTCCCCCACCAACTAAAGAGACTCGGCATGTGACATGAGTTTGGGGAATTGAATAAGAAAGTTCCAGATAATTTTTTACTGCATCCCCCCAAAAAATACATACACTCATAGAGAAAGAAAGAAATGGGGAAAGTGAAAAAAGAAACAGAGGGGAAAATACTACCCAAGGAAAATCCGGGAGTCACAGACCTGGGAAAAAGGAAGCTAATAGTTAGTGAGGGGAGAAAAACATTTTGAGAGAGAGAAAGAGAGAGAGAAAGAGAGAAAGCAAGAGAGAGAGGCAGCGAGAAGAGAGAGAGTGAGAAAGAGAGAGAGAGCAAGAGATAGAGAGCAAGAGAGAGAGCGAGAGAGAGCAAGACAGAGCGAGAGAGGGAGAAAGCGAGAAACAATACAATGCGAGAAGGTCTTCGTACCGGGACGCTCACCCAAGTTTTTTTTTTCCTTGGTGAAAGAAGTCAGGAGCAACAAGACAGCAGAAGCATGTTGTTTTTCCCCTTCGATTGTGGAAATAAGTATTTAGGACTTTGAAAACAACACGCAAAGGCTACCTGTATTTTCTCTCTTCCCCATTTCCTATGCCTTTCCTCCGTCCCTCTAATAGGAATTTCTGAGGCTCCCTAACCATCCAGAGGAAGATGGGGGGAGGCGAATTACAACAATGATGCGTGGGGCATCAAAGCCGGGATAAACCCAGACACCGATTTTTGTGAGGGGAGAAATACGGATAGAACAGAGAGACAGAGAGGAGAGAGAGAAGAAAATGAAGGATAACAAGAGAAGACAAAAGTATTCCAGAAAGAGATGAAATGGATGAAAGCTACAGCCGAGGGAGATAGAAAGGACTATGGAGGGGGAAATGACTCAAAAGTGATAAAACAACACTCCAACGAGATACAACTACCCTCCAAAGAGATAAAATCACCCACAGATAAGATACAACTGCCCTCAGAAGAGATGAAACTACCCACAAATAAGATAAAACTGCCCTCAGAACAGATAAAACTACCCTCCAAAGAGATGAAACTACCCTCAAAAGAGAGAAAGAACGGAAAACTGTGAAAGCAATTCAAATGATATCAGGAAGGGCAGAGTGAACTAGAGATAAAAGGAGAGAAGAGATGCAGATCGATATTCAAATAAAAAGAGAGAAGCAGATCAAGATTAAAATAAAAATAGAGAAGAAGATCGAGATTCAAATGAAAACAGAGAAGCAGATCGAGATTTAAATAAAAAGAGAGAAGCAGATCGAGATAAAAATAAAAATAGAGAAGCAGATCTGCAATGGATATTAAATTAGAAAGAGAGAGAAATAGAAGAAGACAGGAAATGAGAGTGGAAACAAAAACAAGCGAGAAAAAAGAAGGAAATGAAGAGAAATAAGAAAATTCAGTGATAGACAGAGAGAAACAGAGAGAGAGACACAGAGTGCCAGGCATGAAAAGAGTGAAAGGCAAGATAAAGAAAAAGGAAAGAGGAGAAAAGAAAATTAAATTTAAAAAAGCAAGAAAGAGAGCAAACATGGAGCTTATGAATGTATACAGATGCGCAAAAGAGACAACACGAAACATTCCGTGAAAGAAATGAATGAAAAAAATAGAATTCGTGTTAAAAATCAACAGGGAAAACAATTGAAAACTTACAGATATGTCCACACAAGAAAAACACACAATTCATTGTGATGGCTAGAAAAAACGGGGAATGTCAAGAAATGAAGGGGGACAATGAGACCATGGGAAAGTTAAGGGGGAAACGGGAAGAAAGAGAAAGCCGGAGTTTTGTTTTGAATGGACAAAGGGAAAAAGAACTCAAGAAAATTGATGGAGGGAAAGGGAGAGAGAGCGAAAGAGAGATAGAGAAAGGGAGAGAGAGAGAGAGAGAGACAAACAACGGAAAGTAAAGGGAAAGACCTTGCCTGTATGTATAAGAGCTAGCCGAGGAATTTTTGATGAGATTTTCCCAAAGGAAAAGTACGGCGGACTCACTATACACACATTGGAAAGTCAAGTTTGAAAAGTTTTCTCTCGCTCGCTTTCTCCCGTCTTGTCTTTCTCTCTCTCTCTCTCTCTCGCTCTTTCTCTCTGGCCCAAGTAGCCGCTACATATAAATACATATAAATAAATAAGACTTGTTCAGTCACGAACACTTTGACTCGGAGGTGGTACTCCTCTTAATGGACGGGTGTAGTAGGATAGGACTATGTGCCTTCTGTCTCTGTGGGAACCAAAAGCCTGTGAATATTTTAAGAGAACATCAAGTGCTCTCAGGCATTATGTGATAACTACCCAAAGCGTACTTCTATTTTCTACTATCAATCAATTTAACTCCAATCCTTTTCCCCTCCGCCTCCTTCTTCCTATTTTTTGTCTCCTTTTCTCCTTCGACCCCCTTTTCAACCAACTCCATCTATGCTCTCATGGTCCCATTTTCCCACGCTTTCTTCCTTCCTTCCTTATTTCTTCTTTTTTTGGCCTATTTAATTTACCTTGGAATATTTGGGCTGGGATGACATTTTTTTATTGTGGTTTTCCCTTGCGTTTTAACATGCGGAAATTTCTGTGGATTCTTACAAGTATTCGAATTATGTGGGAATTATTTTTCTAATCAAAATGCATTTGAATTATTCGCTTTTCTACTCGAATTATGTGGGAATAATTTTTCTAATCAAAATGAGTGTGAATTATTTGCTTTTATATGCGAATTATTCGGAATTTATTTTTCTCATAGAAATTACTGTAAATAATGTTTACATTTATATTCAGAAGTAATTTTTACATTTGACTTCAGGAAAAGTAAATTTTGCATTCGAATTCAGGAGAACTAATTTCTGTATTTGGATTTTGTAGAAATTAATTTCTGTGTTCGGATTTTGTGGAATTTAATTTTTGTATTCGGATTTTTTAGAATGTAATTTTTGTATTCGGTTTTTGTGGAAATTAATTTTTGTATTCGGATTTTTTTGAGGATTAATTTCTCTATTCAAATCTTGTGGGAATTAATTTTTATATTTAAATTTTCTGGGAACTAATTTTTATCTTCAAATTCTCTGGGTACTATCTTTATTTTCGAACCCCGTGAAATCAATTTCTTATTCAAATTCCCTGTGAAATAATTTATATATCAGCATTTTTATTCCCCGAAAATCCGGAATTAATTAGAAAATCCTCTTTTACCAGCACCCGCAACCTCTTTGTTACTTCATTTCAGCATTGAGAATTTTTGACACGAATGTGAAAATCCCGCTCTGGCGGGTATTCACCGGTAAAAAAAAAAGCCCGGGACTCATTATCCTCAAATAATCCCCAATATTATGAGAAGCTTTGCCTCGCCTTTCTTTACTTACTCCTCCATTTCAGGAGGAGGATAATAATCCCAAGATTTCCCTCTCTCTCCATTGCCCTCTCTCGCTCTCTTTTTCCCCCGCTTTCTTTCACTCTCCCCTGCACTCTCCCTCTTGCCAAGAGTTTTTAATCCCCCAGACATTTTTTATTTATTTACCACAAAAGCCCTTCTTTTCCTTCTCTCTTCACTCCCCCTCCCATCGCCTACCTGGCTGGGTGAAAGGCCATAAAAAAATTATTCCACCTCCTTACACCACACCGTTCTACCAAAGAGGAAATTCCTCCCCGAAATGTTCCAGAAAAATCTCCTGGGAGAAAAAGGGAAAAAGGACGGAGAGAAAAGGGGAGGGAAAGAGACGGAGAAAACTCATTAAAATTATGATTCCCTTCCCCAAAAAAGGAAGGGATAGTAGTAGTATGGCTTGGAGTAAAAAAAAAAAAAGTTCATGCCACCATTAAGATCTTGATTAAAAATGGTTATGAAATATATCGATCACTTTCATCATCATTTCTCTGCTTCTTTTTTCCTCTCTCTCTCCCCCTCTATCTCTCTTTCTCCGGGGCTCATCATCCGCATCATCGTCATCATCATCATCTCATCCACCTCCTCCTCCGCCTCCTCTTTCTCCTCCTGAAGAGAAAGGGCGGCAGAAAGGGAGAAGAATGGAGCTTGTGTACACATCAAAGTATGGACTATAGTCGCATTTTTTGGAAGGGGCGCACACTAAATTCTCCATAATACTTCTTCCCATATCTCTCTCTCTCTCTCTTTTTCTCTTTGACTGGCTTTGATTACGAGGACTTTCTGGTTTCATTTTATGGCTCCTTGCGTTCACAAGCCCGGAGTGAAATCCGGAGCAGAGGGAGCCACGGTAAAAAAAACAGGACGAGAGTAAAATGAACAAAGACAGCAAGAAAGATGAGGGCAAAAAACGAGAGAGAAAAGGATGAAAGAGAAAGTTATTTTAAACTTGAGGACAGTTTTTAGAAAAACAGGGGGATTTAAAGCAAGACTTAGGAAGAAGGGAAGAAAGAGAAGTATTGAGAGGAAAGGAGGAAAATGTAACAAAGTGGAGGAGAAAGGAAAAATAAAGAAAGAAAGCGAGGGAGAGATCTACAGAGTAAGGAAAAGAGACACAAAATAAAGAAAGCAAAAGTAAACACAGAAAAGAGAAAGCAAAATTAAAAACAAAAAGAGAAAAAGAAAAACAGAAAGCAAAAGAAAGAACAAAAAACAGAGAAAGAAAAAGATAAAGCAAAAAAGAAAGATTAATCAAAAGACGAAGAAAGAGATAAAACAAAGAAGAAAGTAATCAAATAATAAAACAAAACATAGAGAAAGCAAAAAGATAAAGCAAAACATAGAGGAAGCAAAAGGATAAAACAAAATATATAGAAAGCAAAAGAGAAAACAAAATATAGAGAAAGCAAAAGAGAAAGCAATATATAAAACAAAAAAGAAAGTAATAAAAAGAAAAAGTGATACAATGGGAGTAATCAAGAAATAAAACGGTGAAACAGAAAGTAGAAAAACGAAAGGAAGAAAAAGGGGAAACAAGTGAGAAAAGAAGTGAAAATATGATATAAAATTACAGGAAAAAGCAGAAAAGCAAGAGAAATCAATGGAAAATTTTTAGTCTTCGTCAAAAAACGCAGTACATGAAAAAGCTGTAAAATGCAAAAAAAAACTTTCCTTAGTAAAAGCAACAGCTAGGAAACGTAAGAAAAACGAGGTTACGGGGAAATCCTACACGCATCCCTCCCTTATACGTATCAAATCGCGGGGAAAGGAAGGAATGAATAAAAATACCAACGAGATACAATAGACGAAGAAAAAGGGAGGTAAACTTAAGCTATTCTCTGAGTGTAGTGTAGTAGTAAAGAAAAAAAAGACCAGGAAAAACAAAAGGACCACATGTACACTTGTTTTTGTCAAGGAGAAAGTGAGAGAGAGTAGAAGATAAAAAAAAGTGGAGACATCAAATCAAGATTCAAAAAGAGATTCCTTCCAGTCTCTATGATGAGCCTTTCACTCTGGGAGCAGATCGCTCTGCTTTACATAAGTATCTACAGGGGAATACCAGTACTTCCTCCATTTTTAAAAAAAAGAGGCCAAATGCAGGGAAGTGGAAGACCAGGGAAAAAATGGGGAGACGACAAAAACCCTGGAAATACCAACAAGACTTTGGGCTTTGCAAGAACAAAGAAAAAGTCAAAGCGGGGTGGAACATACTATGGGATGAGTTAAAGCGAAAGGGAGGGAGCGAGAGAGAGAAAGAGAGAGAGAGAAGAGAGAGAGCAAGAAAAAAAAGAGAGACACGAACATAAGGGAAGTGGAAAAGGAACCAATTCCAATTCCCCGTTTATGTACATGTGTACACGTTTCCCTCCTGTTTTCCATTTTTGTTTCATTTTACGTCCTCTCTCCTTCCCTTTCTCTTTTGTACTATCCTTTTTCCTGGAACTCTCATGGAATGAAAAAAAACAAAATAACATGAGTTATCCTGGAGCAGATTTTTTTTCCCGAAGTAAATGAACAAGCCTTGTGGGCTGGAGAAGGAAGGGAGACGGAGAGGGACAATAGATGTATAGGAGACACGCCATGGAAATGAAAGAGAGAGATCAAAGGAAAAAATATGGAGGACTTGAACAGCTCCGAAATACGATGTGACAAGTAGGGACCAGAATGCTGGAAGGAGGGAGGGAATTTTTGAATTAAAAAACATAGCTGGATATCCCTTTGTATAGTGAAGAGGGACAGAAAACAGACTTTTGGACAAATGGGAGAAATGGCGGGAAAACAGCGTAAGATGCAGTTGAGAATGAGGCAAAATTTAAAATACCTTTATAAAAACCACAGAAAATATTGCAAATCAAAAATATGGAAATAGAAAATAAAATTTAAAAATGCCAAAAACAAATGAAAGGCACACAAAACAAATAATTACATGAGAGGGAAAAAATGGGAGAAAAGGTAAGGAAAACGAAAAACAAGGGAAAAGAGAAGCATTGGAGAAAATAAAAACAAGAAGAGAAAATGTGAGAAAAACCTAGACAAAAGAGGAGAAAATACAAAATAAAGAGATACACTTAGACAAAAGAGGAGAAAATACAAAATAAAGAGATACACTTAGACAAAAGAGGAGAAAATACAAAAAATAAGAAAAAACTAGACAAAAGAGCAGATACAAAAAATAAGAAAAACGTAGACAAAAGAGGAGAAAATACAGGAGAAAAAATGTGAGAAAACCCTAGACAAAAGAGAAAAAAATACAAGAAACAATGTGAGAAAAACCTAGACAAAAGAGAAGAAAATACAAGAAAATAAATGGTCAAAACATGAAAGTAAACTCAAACGAACAAATCTGCTCCAAAAACGGGAAGAAACCCCGTAAAAAAAGGAAAATGCACAAAGAGAAAGAAAAACAGTAAAAGAGGATCTCCCCCAAAAACAGAAACAACTCTTTACTGGCGGACGTATGTCGCTTTATTTTTCATGAAAAAACAAGGAAAACATCCGGAAGGTACATAAAAAGTGAAAGAAAGGGACTTGTTATCATTTCTTGTGTACAACTATAAAACTTGACAACTTTCTCCTCCTCGCCTCATATTTTCCCTCCCTCCCTCATCCCTTTCTCCTAAGAATTTGAAACTCATATCCATTTTGCAGTAAAAAAAAAGGCGTAGGAAAAACAACATGAGAAGAAGGTCGCAAGGGGAGAAAGGCCGTATTGGAATGTATGAGCCGTATTTCTGTCTTGATGATGACTGTTTGTCCATATGTGCCACAAGGTGTTGGCTTCCAAAAACGTGTAGTAAGTGGATTGTCGTGACAATTCTCCCCTTATGTCTCCCTCTCTCTCTCTATTCTTCTCTTTCTCTCTTTGTAGCACACCTAACGTTACCTTTCTATTTTTCCGTGAAAAAAACTATCCGTTCCAATACCCCCAGAGAGGCAGAAAGAGCATAACAGAGAGAAAGAGAGAGAGAGAAAAAAGTGAGAGAAAGAGAGAGAGAGTGAGAAAGAAAAAGGAGAGAGAGAAAGAGAGAGAAAAGTCGTAAATGGGTGAGTAATTCTGTTTGCCTTGTGCGACGAAGTATTTTTCTCTCTCTCTCTCTCTTTCAGTTGTATTATACGAGAGAAGAGCAACAACAACAGCCACGGCCAAAAAAGGAGGTTTCCTTTTCCTCCCTGCCCTGAATATCAATGGTATTGGTGTGGAAGGGATGAGACATTATTTTACTCACAGCAGTTGGAACATTTTTTTCCCCTGGTTTTTTTCCATTTTGATCCAACAAGGAGGAATAGAAAGAAAAAAAGGGAAGATGAACCTCCTATGAGCTTCTGGGCTTTATGGCCTAGCTATTAAAATTCTCATCGAATCTTGATTTATGTATTCAGCGACGCTGTTTTCCAGCCGTGGCATTCCCCACGAATTCTCTGTTTCTTCCCTTTCTCGTCCTCGTCTCACTGTGTGGGGAGTGAGAGAAAAGGAAGAAATGACAGGGGGAAATGTGGAAGTTTTTTGGGAGAAAAAATAAGACCCGGACAAAATTTACTTTCTTTCTCTTCTTCAAAGGTACACAAATACATTGGGAGGGAATTTGAGGGGCAAGTATTGCATAAAAGTGGAAAACAGAAAAGAGATAAGAGTGGAAAACAGAAAAGAGATGAAAATGGGAAAAGAAAGGAGACAAAAACGGAAAAAGAAAAGAGATACATATGGGAAAAGGAAAGATACAAAAATGGGAAAATAAAAGTCAACAATAGGAAATAAAGGAGAAAATGGGAAAAATAAAAGTCAAAAATAGGAAATAAAGGGGAAATAAAGGGGGAAATGGGAAAAACAAAAGAGGTACAATGTGGGAGAAAGTGAAATATGTGGAGAAAAGTGACAAAATGAGGGAAAAGAAAGGAAAAAAACTAGAAAGAAAGCAGAAAGGCCAAAAAAGTAAAAATTCGATCCCTGTAAGACAAAAGCCCGGTGTTTTTCACCGTGTGTGCCATGCCGATTTGAGGGGAAATGAGAAAATTAATAGATGGAAATTGGATAGACAGTCTGTCAATATGAGGTTTTCTCAACATGGCGCGTTCTCCCACTTCGTCTCTTATTTTTATACAGCGCATTCTTCCCAATATTACTTTCTCCGTCTTTCTCGGACTTTTCCGTCATAAAAAAAATTCGACGTAACAGGCCTTTTTTTTGGGCTGATGTGGTAAAATCTTCTCTTGCATCCACTTCCAGTTTCCTCCCGCTTTGCCCTGTGACACTCTCCGATTGAATGATGTCGCAGGCTGTTTCTGCTCAAAATCTTCTGTTTGTTTAATGACTTCAAAAATTAGGGCATTCTCACGCAAATGTCAACGCCAGCATTTCTCCAGCATTTTCTCCTTTTCCAAAACCGCACACATACTTTCCTGGACAAATTCTTCCCTGTAGTCCTTACCTTTGTCTGTAATACACGCAATTCACAGAATGCCATGAATCAGATGTGGGATGATGCGATGATGAAAGTGTACCAGAGAATCGCGGAGACATTTACAAAAGCGCAAATAGAGGGAAAACACGAAGACAGACTGAATGAGTCCGAGAAAGACCAAAAAGGCAAAACAGATAAAAAAATGGCAAGGCAGCACATTTTAGTTAGAGCCATAAGAATAACAAAGAACTATGACAAGCTCAGAGAGCCAAAATTGTACAACTAGAGCCCCAGAATTCTCATTCAAACACAGACAAAATGCCACAACTAAAACAAAATGTTTCAACAACAAACATGCAGAACATTTTTAAAAATCTCCCTCCTAGCGGTGAAAGTACAACGACGGGGATATTCGGTGGGCCTTTCAAGTGAAGAGACCGAACAGATAAGGTAGATCCAGATAGGACAGGAATCAAAGGGTTGCCGTAAGGGAAAGCCGGAGTTTTCCTCAACAGCTCCAAAAGCCGGGGAGCGAGAGGGAGCGAGAGGGAAGGTGAACAATGGGCAAGACAGCGAGATAAGGTGGGAAATAGAGACGCACATAGAAACGAAAAAGAAAGGAGCTTGAGGACATGAAACTGGTAGGAAGAGACAGAGAGAAAAACGGTGAGACAGCTAGTGAAAATAGAGCGAGGAAAGAGTGAAAGAGAGAGAAAGATGAAAGGAGCCAAAAAATAGATAGAGAAAGAAGGTGAATTGGAAAAAATGAAAGAGAGAAGGAGAAGAATAGCAAATGAGAAGAAAGTAGACCCAAAGAGCTACTGCAGATCAACGGAGAACCTAAGAGAACGAAGAGCAAAAAACAGGGACAGGAAGCACAAGAGAGAGATGAGCAAAATGAAAAGAGATAGAAAAGCAAGAGAAAAAGAGAGGAGCACAGGCAAAACGACAGAGAGAAGAGGAAAATAAAAAGAGAGAGAAGAGTAAAAGGAAACGAGAGATAGCAAGAGAAAGAGAGAAGAGCAAAAGACAATTACAGAAAAGAAATCTAGGGAGAGAGAAAATAAAAAAGAGAGAAAAAAGAGCAAAATGGAGAGAGAAAAGAGCAAAGTAGAGACAGAAAAGAGCAAAATAGAGACAGAAAAGAGCAAAGTAGAGACAGAAAAGAGCAAAGTAGAGACAGAAAAGAGCAAAGTAGAGACAGAAAAGAGCAAAGTAGAGACAGAAAAG
>JAQGBT010004972.1:0-15315 GCA_034698585.1 Disparrhopalites patrizii
ATTCATAACTTGCACACTTGCATTCATTACAAAATAAAAGGAGCATGACACACATGCACGCTCATATATTTCCACAGCTCTGCTTTCACTTTTGTAATTTTCTACGCTTTGTCGTTCGTAAATTGAAAGGCTTTTTGATTTGCAGTGTACTCCGCTTTCGCTTTTGTAGGTTGTTGGGCTTTTCCTTTTGCAATTTCCTCTGCCGGCTCTTTTGTAAATTACTCTGATTGTACTTTTCCAATGTTTTCCTGCCTTCATGTTTGCAATTTCCTCTATTGTATTTTTAGATTTTTCTTTGTAATTCTGTGTTCACTTTTCTAAATTCCCAATTTTGTATTGCTTTCTATTTTATCCTCTTCCACAAATGATATTCTTTCTCCGAATTTCTTGTATTCAGAGATAATTATCTCACACCTCTGACTTTCTCCATTTCTCAAGTTTCAGTTCACGTTTTCTCTATTTGCACATTTCTCTATTTCTTATGGTCTCGTTTTTATTTTTTACTATTAAGTCTTCGTGTAATGATTTGCTTACGCCTCCAGACTTTCACCCATTATTGATTTTTCGGGCTTCAAATGAACTTTCTCCCGTCTTCCTTCTATCCCCCAACCATTTATTACATTTTTATTTTTCATGTACTGACTCTCCTCTTAATTGCTTGCTCCGTCTATGGTCTCATTACATCTGTTTTCTCTTTCTCTATCTCTCTGTCAAATGCTCTCCGCCCCTTCACTCATCACTGTCTCCAAATCCAGCTTTACTCCCCTTTTCTCCAGGACTTTCTCCAGGCCCCTAACATCCTGTCTCCTACCCGGCCGATAACCCTTTTTCTCCTGTCGCCAGTCTCAGTCATCAAGGGGAAGATAGGGACAGGAATGACA
Source organism: Disparrhopalites patrizii (assembly GCA_034698585.1). NCBI lineage: Eukaryota > Metazoa > Arthropoda > Collembola > Symphypleona > Sminthuridae > Disparrhopalites > Disparrhopalites patrizii. The sequence goes on from JAQGBT010004972.1 coordinate 882, forward strand.
AGTACGAACAACTTTCTCTCTCTGTTTTTTCTCTCTCTTTCTCTGTCCTCTTTTCTCTCTCTCTCTCTTTCTCTCTGTCCTCTTTTCTCTCTCTGTTTTTTCTCTCTCTCTTTCTCTCTGTCCTCTTTTCTCTCTCTCTCTTTCTCTCTTTACTCTTTTCTCTCTCTCTCTCTCTTTCTTCTGTCCTCTTTTCTCTCTCTCTCTCTCTTTCTCTCTGTCCTCTTTTCTCTCTCTCTCTCTTTCTCTCTGTCCTCTTTTCTCTCTCTCTTTCTCTCGTTCCTCTTTTCTCTCTCTCTCTCTTTATATCTCTCCTCATTTCTCTCTCTTTTTATCTCTCTCCTCATTTCTTTTTCTTTTTATCTCTCTCCTCATTTCTTTTTCTTTTTATCTCTCTCCTCATTTCGTTTTCTTTTTATCTCTCTCCTTTTATCTTTCTCCTCTTTTCTCTCTCTTTTTATCTTTCTCCTCTTTTCTTTATCTTTTTATCTCTCTTTTCTTTTCTCTCTTGTTATCTCTCTCCTCTTTTCTCTCTTTTTATCTCTCTGCTCTTTTCTCTCTTTTTATCTCTCTCCTCTTTTCTCTCTTTTTATCTCTCTGCTCTTTTCTCTCTTTTTATCTCTCTCCTCTTTTCTCTCTTTTTATCTCTCTGCTCTTTTCTCTCTTTTTATCTCTCTCCTCTCTTTCACTCTCTCCGCTCTCTTTTCCCTCTCTCCTATCTCTTGTCCCTCTTTCCCCTCTCTCTCTTTTCTCGCTCTCCTCTCTTTCTCTCTCTCCTCTCTCTTCTCTTTCTTTTTTCCTCTCTCTCTTCTATATTTGTTCGCTCTCTCTTCTTTCTTTTTTACTCTCTTTTTACTCTCTCTCTCTCTTCTTTTTCTCATATTTCTCCCTGCTCTGTCTTTCTCTCTGCTCTTTCTCTCTGCGCTCTCTCTCTTTGTCTCTGTTCTCTCTCTATTTCTCTCTGTTCTCTCTCTTTCTCTCTGCTCTCTCTCTCTTTCTCTCTGCTCTCTCTCTTTCGCTCTATATTCTCTCTCTTTCGTTTTTCGTTCTCTCTCTTTCTCACTTTTCTATCTCCTCTTTTTGTTTGTCTCTACTTTCTCTCTGCTCCCTCTTTCTCTCAGCGCTATCTCTTTCTTTTCTCCTCCCTCTTTCTCTCTGCTCTCTCTTTCGCTCTATCTTCTTTCTCTCTCCATCTTCTCTCTCTCTCTGATTCGCTCTTCTCCCTCTCTCTCTCTCTCTCTCTTCTGTCGCCGTCTCTCTCTCATCCACAACACCATTAACAAACTCCTTTCAATTCCAAACACAAGAATATTGCCTTTCCCAGCCCAAAAAACAACAACAAATAGCTCCACTGTCTTCCCACAACAAAAGAAATGGTGAATAATGCAGGACAAACAATTGAAAGGACAACAAGACGGATCTCCCTGATATCCGCTCTTGCCCACACTTTTTTCGTTCCCAGGACAAAAGAGAGGGCTTTTTCATGGGAAAGCATGGGACGTTCTGCCTTTCTCCGGGTAAAGAGATACGTCTCCTTTTTTTTGTCTATACGGATCCCTTGTCCCTTTCAATATGTTATCCCACAGCTATATACATACATATGATGGTACGCCTGAGATGAAAGCAACATCCTTATCAAGTGTCTGTGCTTTCCCTTTTGTACCTCAAGGACGACTATGTACGGCCAAGAGAGATTGTGCTAAGTACTTACAACTCATTTCCCAATCAATAGTCCCTAACTGAAAGGAGCCTTCTTTTACAGTATCCTTTTTTTCTCCGTGATACTGTTAGTTTATGTGTGTAACTACAGCATAGGATTATGTATGTATGAAGATAAGCATATGTATAGGCCCATGTTTTATATCCATACACACACGGAGAGATCCAGACGGGAAGAGTTTTGGAGATGTGCTCAAGCGTGCTATATGTCAGCACGCACCATAAAATATTTTGATTCTTCCAGCGGAATTTATGGTGCGCCTTAAAGTGTTTGACATAATGGAGAATAAAGGGTTAAAGAATGAAAGTGTCTTATCAGTTCTCCCAGGGTTGCATTATTCAACGAGACTCAACAGCATGGAAATGAGGGCATGCCGAGAGAGAGAGAGAGAAAGCGAGAGAAAAGAGAGCGAGAAAGCGAGGAAGAGAGAGAAAATAGAGAGAGAAAGCGAGGAAGAGAGAGAAAGCAAAGAAGAATAAGAAGAGAGACAGAGAAAAGAGGAAGAGTGAGATAACGAGAGAGTGTTGGGAGGAAACGAGTGAGGGAGAGAGGCAGAGAAAGAGGGAAAGTAAACAGGAGAGAGTGTGAGAGCCGAGAAGGAATAAACACCGTCACAAGGACAGAACTGTGTGAACGCGAGAAGGAAATTCCAAGATAGGAAAAGGAGTGGAAGCTAAATGGAATAAAACAAGTACTGGAAGACGAGACAATGTAAATGACGAAAATCAAATAGTTGGAGACAAACAGAATAAGGAGGACAGGATACAAAAGTCAACAGAGGATGAAAGAGGTAGGATTTCAGTACACAGAACAAAGGAAAATTAATGAGATAAAAAAGGGAACAGTTATTCTTCTACTGAAGAGCACTGTGTCAGTGCTGTGAAATACAGATGAACATTTCGTGAATTAGTGCTTACTGGAAATTATTGATATATCTCGTCACCAACGACATGCAATAGAAGAACGGAAAGATGGACAAAATAGAGGGATACCACATAAAGGAGGGAAAAAATGAGAACATCAGCAACGAGGTACATTAAAGGTGAATTTACCAATTAACAACGTTAGAAAAACAGAGGAGAAAGCAGTGGAGAAATTAGAAGAGCAGAAGACAAGGCAGTAGATGCTTTAGTGAAACAAAAATAAAAAAAATGCAGCAAAAAATCAGAAGCGAAAGTAGAAATTAAAAAGGAGAAAGCAGAAGAAAGAGCGCAGAAAATCAAAACGGGGAAGACGAAGAAAAATGCGTGAATTTATGGAAATTACAACATCAGAAAAGTAATAGCGGACGCAAAATACAAGAACTAGAGAAATTAGAAAAGAGAAAGCAGAGAAAGATGCTCAAATTATAAAAATACCAAAACAAAAAAGGAAACGCATATAGGAAATGAGCAAATTGAAGAAATCAGAAACAGAACACTGCAGCAGAAGCAAAATACGCAAATGAGAAACATTGCAAAGAGAAAAGAGACAGAGCAGAGGTAAAATACAAATTGGAGAAATTTCTAATAGAAAAAAGAAAGCAGTAGAAAAATTCATAAATTGGAAAAACTATGAACAGAAAAGAGAAAGCAGAAGCAAAATACACAAATTAGAGAAATTTCAAACAGAAAAGAGAAAGAAGAAACGAAATTCACAAATTAGTGAAATTCCAAACAGCATAGAGAAAGCAGAAGCAGAATTCATAAATTAGAGAAAATACAAACAGCAAAGAGAATTTAGAGGAAAAACTCAAAAAGTGAAGGAGCTTGCTGCACAAGAGAACCTCCGAGGAAAAACGAGATGGAGTGAAAGTTGAGCAGAAAAAGCTGAGAAAAATGACGAAACAGAGAGAAACCCCAGAATTTTCTCTCTCACTTTCCCTTGAATTTGTACCCAAAAGATTGTGTATATGATCCACCCCGAAAAACATTGCCCTCCACAAACTGCATCATCCGCCCTCCCTTACCAAAGTCCCCATACTATCCCCCCAAAAAATAAGGAAGAGCATGGTCGGGAGAGAAACTTTTTTATAATCAAGATAGTCCAGGATATATTAGTTCATAAAATAAAACAACCTTCTCCCCCCAACCACTATATTGTAAGGATGTAGTGAAAAACCTGGCAGCTGGCATTACTTGGTTATAATGTTAGTCCTCGCATAAAAAAAAAGAACATGAAAAAATTCTCCTTCTGTTTCTCCTTACCCCTTTTCTCCCACTCAAATATTCTATTAATAATTCACCATAAGCTTTAAAAAACACATCCATTTTTTCTCCCACTTCTTGGGAGGGAAAAGATGAGAGAAAATCCACAAAATAAATTCTGGGAAGGAATCCCTATTTCACTTTTTTTTTCAAAATCCACCGCCTAGTATTAACACCTCCGGTATTGCTGCTTTAGCTTTCTCCATGGTTATTATGTATTTTTTTTTATTCTCCCATGACAGTGATCCACTTTTTGTCCGTGTGGTGTGCACCGGCATAATTTTTAAAGACTCAAAGATGATCATGATTACATGGAAAGTTTTTGCTTGGTCTAGGACCATCACCAACTTTTCCCTGGCGGTGACAGACGTTTATTTGTTGGGCGGGAGGGGAACAAATAGAAAAAAAGTGGATTTTTTTTTTTTTGCTTTCCAGGTCCCCGGGAAAAAAGGATGACGTCCTTTTTTTATAAGATGTGCGGTAGTCCCATATAAAAGCTGGAGGACAGGGAAGGGACGATATGAAAGGGAAAAGCGTTTCCCTCCAGACGTCCATTCATTTAGTACAGTATTAGAGTGGAGGGATAAGTTGGTAATTTTTGTTAAATGACCACGTAAACTTTGAAGGTGCGGACATTCACTAAAAGCGAAGTTCTCTTTCTTTCTCTCTCTCTCTCTCTTGGTTCTATATAGTATTTTGCTCTCTCACTCTCTCGCTCTCTCTCTCTGCGAGTCTCCGACCGTCATCCACAGATCGGGTGAGGGGAAATGGCGGAAAAGAAAATGAAAGTGGTCATCACGAGAGATAGTGGCAAAACAGCCATTTCCCAGCTGGTTCGTTCAATCTCTAAAGATATCTACTTTTTTTCATCTCCATAAACCTATACGCGAGGCAGTTATTCCACCAAAGAGTTTTCCTCTCTCCGTGTCTCGCTTTTGCTCTTCGATTTGTTTTTTCTGTCTTTCTCCCGTCATTTCTTTCACCCGTTAACTCTTCTCGTCTTGCTCTTTGTTGTATTCCGTTTTCCATCACGCTGTTGCTTTCTCTCGTTTAGTCTCTTACGTTCTCTCTCGTTTTGCCTCTCACATATTCTCACACTTATCTCTTGTTTTGTCTGTTACATTCTCTTTTGTTTTGCTTTTATATTCTCTCTCTCTCTCATTTCTCTCTTGTTTTGCCTCTTACATTCTCTCTCTCTCAATTCTCTTTTTTTGCCTCTTACATTCTTTCTCTCAATTCTCTTTTTTTGCCTCTTACATTCTATCACTCTCAATTCTCTCTTGTTTTGCCTTTTATATTCTCTCTCCGTCTCTCTCTCTCACAAGTCTCCCTTTTTTTGTCTCTTACATTCTCTCTCTCCATTCTCTCTCCTTTCCCCTCTGATATTCTCTCTACAATTTCTCTCGTTTTGTCCCTTATATTTTCGCTCTCTCCTGTCTATCTTGTTTTCTCTATTACAATTGTCTCTTTCGGTTATCACTTACATTCTCTCTGTCATTTCTCTGCTGCTATGTCTCTTAAATTTGATCTTTCTCTAATTTCTCTGGCTCTTACAATTTTCGCTCTCTTTCATTTTATTGGCGGTTTTTATCTTATAATTCCCTGCTCTTATTTCTCTCCCGCTTTGTCCCTTAAATTCTCGCTCTGATTTGTCTCCCGCTTTGTCTGTTCCACTGTCTCTCTCCCGTTTCACTTCCGGTTGGGGTCTTCCATTCTATCTCTTATTTTTTTTGCTCTATCTTACCTTTTCTCTTTCCTTTCTCTTGTTTCGTCTCCCTTCGTTATTTTCTGGTACGTTCCACCCTTTCAGTTCTCGTACGGTTTATTTTTTTCGCCACTATCTCCCCAGTTTGTTTTTTCTGGTTTTTTCGCCTAAATTTTGCCTCATCCACGGATATATATTTAGTGCCTGTTTTACCATTCGATTTTCCGTAAAATCTCCGTTTGCAATTGTATTTTGTCTAAAATGTCTCATTTCGATCTTGCTGAATTTTACTTGTGTTGTATCTCACAATAGTTTCTCCGTTTTTCTTCCTTTGGATTTCTCTTGCTCTTAATTCCATGCAGAGCCTTTTACCATTTTCTCAAACTCACCAACTTTCTCTTAGTTCACTTTCTCCCATATATCCTCTATTTTCTGCGGCTATATTTTTATTTTTCTTTCCTATTTTTTTTTTGTCTAGAATTAATTTTCTAGTACATATTCTCCGGTGTCGTTTCTACTAATACTTTCTCTTGCTTTCCGCGTTTGTTACATCTATTTTTAGTCTTCTCGCTTGTAGTATTTCCCTCTAATTCTCCTTTTTATGTCTAATGCTTTCTCTCGTACTCCTTCACCATATTTCTCTTATTTTCTGCCGTATCCTCTCTGACATTTTCGTCAGATCTATCTCTTACTTTCTGAAGTTTCCTCTCTTCCTTTCGCGGTACATATTTCTAAAAAAATTAGCAGAAATTTATATAAGTTGCTTTTGTCTCCGATATTTTCTCTCTACGTTTTCTTTCTCTCCGATATCACGCTTTATCTTTTGCTCTATCTCTCGTTGATTCTATACTTATCGCTGATTTTTGCTTTCTCACGCTTGATAACGCCCTTCCTTATTATCACTTTCCCTGCGTTTCTCTACATCCATCTCCTCCCATTTCCCGGGTCAGAGCTCACCCGTAAGAAACTGTGGAAGTTTTCCACTCCCCCCTAAAAAATATACAACCATCTAGAAAGGAAGGGTACTAAGACAGGGTGAAAGGACACGAGAATGAAGATGGTGCAAGGACCAGAAATGCGTTGAATCTTATTTTTTTTGCGTGATCTTTCTTTTTCTCACACAGACTTTTCTCACAGTATCAAAGCTTTGTAAATACACTCCTAGTTGTTAGTTGTTCGTCGTCGTCGTCCCATTTTTTTTTTTTTGGATCCTACAAAAACTACATCTCTATATAGATGTATTTACTCTTGAAAAGGAAAATACGGTTTAGGACTCTACCCTCTCAATATTTCGTATACAGACTTTCCCCCATGCAATTCTGGGGGTATGGAAGATATAAAAAGTTAGGGCACACATGAACTTATATGGGAAGTTATATCCCTGTCTAGAAAGTACAGTTTTTTTTCGCCGGGTGAGAGGCAGTTTTTTTTTGGGGGGAGGAAAAAGGATGGTGGACGAAAGGGAAAAAAGCTGTAGCTGGGCCTGGGTGAATAAAAATACATGGAAGGGATCACCCATGTTCCATTTTCACGGGTTTTGGCACATTCCCTCAAACATTAAGCTTTATTTTTACGCCAAAGGCAAATGGCAAGTTTAAATCCTCCATGACAAATTGCCAGCTGTGTACAATTGTAACCGGGGAAATTCAACCGTCAAAAAGATTCGTCCAATGGTCCGGTGCTAGCCCCAATGATTCAATCATTTCCAGACGGCTTTTCCTACTTTAAAAAAATGATTTTCCCTCCTTTTTTTTAGTCTTCCCATTTTTGTCTACTGCAGGCCGTCACACACTGCATTTGTTCCCTTTTTTCGGGAACATTTCTGGGTTTTTTATAACTTTTCTCCTCATTTCTATTTTTTGGACGATTTGTCCACGGTCGCTGTCATCTCGTTTTTTTTCGAACTGGACTTCGGTCTCTGCAAATTTCCCGCCTTTTCCTGATTTCCCGCGTATCACATTTTCTTTTCGAACGATTTTCAATTCATTTGAGAATAATTTTTTCTCATCAGCATCCTCATCATACTCTTTATCGCGCTTTCCTTTTCAGTCTAACAGCTTTCGCTGTTTCCATGTAGCTTTTTCTTCTTTATGGCTTTCTCTTTTCCTTTCTAGTTTCCTCCTTTTCCTTCTCGTGTTTTCTTTGTCTTTCTTTCTCTTGTTTCTTTTTCGCTTTTTTTTATCGCTTTCTCGTTTTTCTTTCTCGCTTTCTCATCGACTTTATGGCTGCGTGCTTTTGTTTCTGCCCTTCTCCTTTTCTTTCCAGCATTCTCCTTTTCTTTCTTTGTTTCTTTTTCTCTTTCTCCGTTTCTTTCTTTGTTTCTCTCTTTTCCTTTTTGCTTTCTCTTTTTCTTTCTCGCTTTTATTTTCAATTTCCCGTTTTCTTTCTCAATTTCTGTTTTTCTTACTCGGTTATCTTTTTCTGAGGCATTCACCTTTTCTTTCTATCGTTCTCTTTTTCCCTTTCTTTATTTCTGTTTCACTTGCCTTCACATACTTTTTCGCTTTCTTTTTTTCTCACTTTCTTTCTCTTTATTCGGTTTCTTGTTCTTTCTCGCTTTCAATTTTTTTCTTTTTCTGTCTTGCGTTCAATTTCTTTTTTTTGCTGTCTTGCTTTCTCTTTCCGTCTCTATTTCTTTTTTTTGCTGTCTTGCTTTCTCTTTCTGTCTCTATTTCTTTTTTGATTGCTGTCTTGCTTTAACTTTCTGTTTCTATTTCTCTCTCTCTCTCTCGATTTTTCTTTCTCTCTCGATTTCTCTTTCTCTCTCGATTTTTCTTTCTCTCTCGATTTCTCTTTCTCTCTCATCTTTTTCTCTCTCTCGATTTTTCTTTCTCTCTCGATTTCTCTTTCTCTCTCATTTTTTTTTTCTCTCTCGATTTTTCTTTCTCTCTCGATTTATCTCTTTCTTTCTCGCTTTCTCTTTCGTTCTAGCTTTCTGCTTTTCCTGCAGCTTTCTGTTTTTCTTTCTCGCTTTCTCTCCTTCTAGTAAGCCGACTCATAATTCTCCGTAATTTTCTCTCATTTCCTAATGCTACGATCACCAGTTTTTATTTCTTGGCTTTGTTCTGTTGCTTTCCCTGTTATTCCCGTCAACTGCCGCCATTTCTCTAGCTTTCACTTTTCTCTCTTACTTTCCCAATCTTTCTCTTTACCTGCCTCGCTTTCTCTACCTTTAACCCTTCCTCTCTTCCTCAGTCTTTCTATTCAACTGCCGCTCTTTCTCCAGCTTTCACTTTGTCTGTGGCTTTCTCTCCGTCCGCATATATTTCCGTATTTGTCTTTCCCATCCCGCCCTTTCGCTCCTGCATCCCATTGTCTTTCGTACGGAAGTGCAAGAGAAAAAAAAACATGTTCGAACTGGAAGAATCATGGTGACATCCAACAATCGTTGGTCCTTGCTTGAGAGTAACTGCTACTGCTACTACTACAAGTATATTTCCGTGACATTAGTAAAGGAAAAGATGTATTAGTTCCACCGTCCCTTTTTCTCCCCTTGCCAGCACATATAAAAAAGGGAAGGGGGACCAAAAAAAATAAAGTCAATGGACCATAAAATACATTCTTTCTAACCATTAAATCAAACTAAATTCCTACACTAACACGCACTCCATGATAGATGTACTTCCAAAGATTTGCCAAAGGACAGCAAAGGACAGCATATAAACTGTATGGTTACATGAAGAAATACCGGGCGAATCCGGACAACTTTCCATCCTCCTAGTACGCCATCCGAGTACTTTCTTTTTTTTTTGAAAAAAAGGGTTAAAGTTTCATCCGCCGCCTCCAAAAGACAGATATCACATGTATAAATGCACGCATATCCATAAAGACAGGAGAAAGTTGTGGGGAAAAAATCTTTGGAGGTAAAAAGTTTTTCTTGTTTTATTTTTTTACCTCATTGTCTTTGTCCTCGTCCTTGATATGCTGTGCGATAAACTGAACACTCTGAAGTGCCGCCATGACCTCGGGGCTGTACTGTCGGTTCATGCCCATATCTGCAAAAAAATGAAGAAAAAACCATTGAAATTTCCCCAAGCACATAATTACAATTTGTTCCTTTCCTCCGAAAAAATTACTGTTCCTTTGCTCGTCAACAAATAAAAGGAACCACAGAAATTTTTCAGGGCAATATATACCACCTCATAAATCAAGCTGGCGGGAAGGAAGAGGAGAAGGAGGGAAATTTCAAACCAGTAACATGATTTCTGTTCATTTTTCTCTCCTGTGAAGAAATATGGAGATACATATTTTTTTTTTGGTGGAAGGGAAAAAGGGGAAGGATGAGCGTTTTCATTAAAATGCTAATCATTCATCATCCATGTCCTCCAATTTCAACCATTGCACGTTCCCCCCATGACACGTGCGAAAGCTGATCCATCACGTCCCCCCAAGGCTCTCCATCATCCAGGCGCTCGTCTTATTTTTCCCTCTAATAAATTGTAAGACGGAGGAGAAAACACGGAGGCTTTCTCTCTGTCTCTCTCTCTCTCTTTCCTTCATTTTTTCTCACTCTCAATTCCTCTATCACGTTTTTCCTCTCTGTCCCTCTTATTCTTTCTTCTTCTCATTCTCTTCTTCCTTTTTTCTCCGTTTCTGTATCATTTTCCTCGTGCTTTTCATCTCTTTCTCTGCTTTATTTTTCTTATTCTGTTTGTCATTTTTTCTCGTTCTCTGTTTTCATTTCGGATTCTGTATCATGTTGTCAATTTCTCTGCTTTCTTTTTCTTATCCTCTTTACCAATTTGCTCTTCTTTTTATTAATTGTTTTTCAATTTTTGCTATTTCTCTTCTGCATGTTTCGTGTTTTCGTTGTCGTTTTTTGGTTCTCTTTCTCACTCTTTTATTTCTCATTGTTACCCTGTATCTCAATTTTTTATTTCTCTTCCTCACTTGTCCTCAATTATTTTTTATTTCTTGAAATTATTTTGGGTCCCTACTTTTGAATCCTGCACTCCATCTTTTCACTAAATATTCTCTATTTTGCTCTAAGCCACTGATTCTCTTTTTATCCTTCTCCCAGTTCCTTCCCATCCGTTTCTTCTACCCTTTGTTGCTCGTCCTGGCCTATTTCATCGTTCCTCCAAATGATGAAATTTAAGATGGAAGGGAAGAATAAAATCCTATACATAATATTCTGGTTAATACGCAAGTAGACCAGTTTTTTATCCCCACCAAAAAAATAACTGAATATGTGCCGGCGGAGAAAGTTGATAAAAGATTTTAAGTAGGGAATACGGAGAAAGTGGAAGGAAGTGGGTGTGGAGAGAACGAGATGTGGTAGAAGCATAAGGGGCAGAGAAGATTACAAGGCTACAAATGAACTTCCCAAGGTTTTTCTGGGAGCTAAAGTGAGAGACTTAATTCTTTAAAGTGCCAGGAAATGCTCTCGTCTGTGTTATTTGCTCTCCGTACATGTAGTATATACCACAAATATTTGCTTCCTCCCTTTGTATCCACCCTCAAATTTACTTGTTTCACCCCAAACGGAGGTGAACATCATGCTGGGCTTCCGTTCCGACCTCCTTAATAACTCCGGGCATTTCTCACTTTCTCTCTCTCTCTTACACTCTCCACCTTTCTCTATCTTACACTCTCGCAAACTCTCTCTTTCTCTATCCCACTGCTCTCTCTCTTATCTCCCTCCCTCTCAATTCGGTCTCAATCATCATCCCTCTTACTCTCCTATTCTCTAGTTCTCTTTCTTTCTCTCTCTCTCATATTTTTTCTTACTCCTTTTCACACTCTCTAGTTCTTCCTCTTTATCTCTCTTACTCTATCTTACGCCTCTCCCATACTCTCTCTCATACTTTCACTTTCATTATCTTCCTTTCTCTCACTTTCACTCCTAGAGTGTCTCTCTCACACTCTCACTTTCGCTCTCTCCCTCTCCTTATCTCTCTTTCTACCTCACTCTCTCTCTCACACTCTCTTTCTCCCTCTCTCTTTCTCTCTCTCGCACTCTCTTTCTCTCCTTATCTCTCTTTCTCTCTCACTCTCACTTTCTCTCCCTCACACTTTTTTTCCCTCTCACTCTCACTTTTTCTATCTCACACACTCTTTCTCCCTCTCAATTTTTCTCTCTCACACTCTCTTTCTCCCTCACACTTTCTCTCTCCCACACTCTGTTTCTCTCTCTCTATTACTCTCTATTTCTCTCTCTACTACTCTCTCTGTCCCTCTGTATATTACTCTCTGTATATTACTCTCTGTCTCTCTCTATATTACTCTCTCTCTTGCTCTCTCTCTCTCTTGCTTTCTCCAAACTTTCTCTATCTTAATCTTCCAGATACACTCTCTTTCTTGCTCAGTGAATCTCTCTCTTAATCAATTTTAATCACACTGTGTCTCTCTGATATCTCTCATTTTCTAGCACTCGGTCTTGCTAATTTCTCTGTCATTCTCTCTTTGTTTATTTCTCTCGTTTTCTTTCTGTGTCTCTCCTTCTGGCTCTCTTGCTTACACTCTCTCCTAATTTATTAAGATTGTTCTCTATTTCTCTGTTTTTATTGTTTTCTATCTCTCTGTCTTTCGCTTTCTCTGTCTTTATTGTTTTCTCTGTTTCTCTCTTTACTGTTTTCACTCTCTGTCTCTTTTTCGCCATCTTTATTGTTTACTCTGTCTCTCTTTCTCCATTCTTATTGTTTTCTCACTGACACTCTCCCATTCCCCGTCTTTATCGCATTATCTCGCTCTAATGCTTTCTTTAATACTTTATATTTATCTATCTTCTTCTCCCTGTTTTGTTTAAATTCTTCTCTGGCCCTCTGTTTTTTGAAATTCGCTGTTTCGCTACTTCATCATTACTCTCTTTCTCTGTCTTTATTTTTCGGTATCATTTTATTCTTCTCCGTCTTTCTTTGTTTCTCCGCGCCTTCTCTCTTCCTTTAGTACGGTATCCAGCTCTTCACCTTTCTTTTCTGGTAACCTTTCCCTTCCCACTAAATCCAGACTTGGATAGAAATGGAGTGAAGAGCTGAAGATCCCACGAGCGCCCAGAAAGTGAAAGGATCCAATTCTCTCCTCACACATTAACGGCATTAAAGCATGGCCTTCTACCCATAAATGGAAAAGAAGGAACTGGCGCGGATCAATTTAAACGGGATCTCCGTATCTTCTGTCTCATTCCTTTTGCTCCAAATCTCAGAGGACACCAAAAGGGAGAACCATCTCCACTTCACTCATTCCGGACATTTTGCATGGGTTAAGTAGAAAGAGGGAAAAAGCCACAGAGAGTGTATCACATAGAGAAGAAGGAGAACGAGAAAGGGAGAAAGTGTCTTTCACTGCTCATCTTCAAGTCCAATGGCTTTACTGGAACTTCAAAGATTGTCGGATTCCTTTTAGGAAAAATTACAAGGAAACGTACTCCCATAATACACTTTGGGAGATTTATACTAGAAAATTTCGCCTTTCCCCCGTTCTTACACAAATTACTTGCTTCCTTCAGACCTTCCATGTGAGAGAAAGTAGGGTAAATGGAGAAAACTGGAATTAAAACACAAGCGATCCATAGCATCCCCTATAATATCTATATATCTCCTCTTCCATTTTCTGGAACCTTCCACTTTCCTCTCTGTCAAGGACGAAGAATAAAACGTTTACATTTTTCACGGCTTGAAAAGTTTTTGGAGAGGGAGAAGGAAAGAAAAAGTAAGAATAATTACGACGAATGCATATTCAGAGCAGGGGGAAGCAGATAGGAAATGCGCGCAAGCGAGAGTTTCACAAAGAATTCGAGGGAAATCTACGGGAGAGAGGAGCAACGAAAGACATGGGGAAACATTCGGAAAGAAAAGAATCAAAACCAGGCAGCATAGCACACACAACAGCAGCGAAAGTGTCAAAAAAGAGGATAAGCGAAACGGATAAAGAAAGCGAGACACGTGAGTGAAAGAAAGGCAGGGAATGTAACAGAAAGAAAGAGAGCAAACGAGATTAAAAGAGAAAGTAAACAATAGAGAAGGGCAGAAATGAATGGAGAAAGGAGAAAAACGATAAATAAAGAGAAAACGAAAGAAACATGAAATCAGAGGAAAAACAAAATTGGATGAGAGAAAAAGGTAATTAAAAATGAGCGCAGGCGAGCGAGAGAAACCATCGAACGAAATAACGATGGAGAAAGAAAAAACGGATGGACCAACAAAAGAAAAAGGGATAGAAAAAGAACGAGAGAGAGAAAAGATGAAAGCGAGAAAAATGAACGCCGAAAAACGAAGGAACGAAGCACAAGAGAGAGCAAGAGAGGATCCGGTGTAACTTTGGCATGCCTTACACGTACATATATCTGCGAGCAGGCGGAGAAAGCAAGAGCCAAAGTCGTGTGAAGTGCACCTTTGTGATGAGTGAATCTACCAAAGCAAGTTTTTATTGTATGTAAAAAAAAAGGGAAGAAAACGAGAGGAAACCAGAAGAAAAAGACGATTCCCCGTGGGCCCCCATCTTATCCTAAGATTAGGCGTAACTCCTAAAACTGTAAGCTCAAATACTTGCCCCGCACATGTAATGTATATGTATACATACCGTATGTTTCACGTACGACGCAACCGACTCAACCGCTTATAACTTGTATACAACAAGGCATAGACATGAGTTCCCTAGCTTGTTGGCATGATAAGAAGTCAAGCTTTCAGAATTGATAAGTATTTTGATTCAGAACCTTTCCATTTAAAAATTATGGCATGTTGAAGGCGTGAAAAAAATCACATGTTAAACATATGGGGATAACAAATCAAAAAAATATCATTTTCTTTTATAAATTTTTAATAAATATTTTAATTATAAATATTATAATAAATATTCGAGTATGGCAAAATAACCGCATGAAAA
>JAQGBT010004973.1:0-15313 GCA_034698585.1 Disparrhopalites patrizii
AGACAGAAAAGAGCAAAGTAGAGACAGAAAAGAGCAAAGTAGAGACAGAAAAGAGCAAAGTAGAGACAGAAAAGAGCCAAGTCGAGAGAGAAAAGAGCAAAATAGAAAGACAAAAGAGCAAAATAGAGAGCGACAAGAGCCAAATAGAGAGAATGGAACAAAATAGAGAGAGAGAAAAGAGCAAAATAGAGAGTTAAAAGAGCACAATAGAGAGTGAAAAGAGCAAAATAGAGAAAAGAGCAAAATAGAGAAAAGAGCAAAATAGAGAAAAGAGAAAAATAGAGAAAGGAGCAAAATAGAGAAAAGAGCAAAATAGAGAGAGAAAAGAGCAAAATAGAGAAAAGAGCAAAATAGAGAAAAGAGCAAAATAGAGAAAGGAGCAAAATAGAGAAAAGAGCAAAATAGAGAGAGAAAAGAGCAAAATAGATGTAAAAAGGATCAATCGTGAGGGAGAGAAGAGGAGAGGACGGAGAAAACGCCAAAGTAAGACAGAATTTGAGAGAGAAAAGGAAGAGAAAGAAGAGAAGAAAGGAAGAAAGTGAGGAGAGAGAGAGCAAATCAAGGAGAGAAAGAGGTCGAAAAAGAGGTGTTAGAGAAAAATGATATACAAAGAGAGAGACAGAGAGAAAGCAAAGGACATGGAGAGAGACAAAGAGAGATTGTTGAGATGGGATAGCTGGAAATTGAGCGTAGGAGAGATAGTCCATACATGGTGATGGCCTGAGTGCAGCGGTCGTCCCGGTGCCTCTTGAGAATGAGGGCAGGGCGGAAAAACAAAGAAATTTTTGTTCCCTCCGGTAGTGTTAGGGAAGAAAAGGGTAAGACAGACGAGAGGAATAGTTGGTGGTGGTAGGAGGTGAGACTGTAAATGCCTGTTTGTGTCCCTATATATGTATGTAGGTCCGTGTGTGTGGATATGTATGTACGCGTGATTATGTGATGTGCTCGGTGAGCCAACTCGGTGCTCGTCTGCTGTATCGATCCTCATTTCATTCTAGGAGTACAAGCCGGGAAGTATAAGTTGTAGTAATAGTAGAATGCCGTCCCCATCAGGAACTATTCAGGTTTTCTCTCTCTCTCTCGCTTTCTCTCTGGAGAAAGAAACGTGAGAGAAAGAGAGAGAGAGAAAGCAAAAGAGAGAGAGAAAACACTAGGACCCATCCACTTCTGCTACTACAACAACTTGCATTCATTGAGGATGAAATTCTCCGGCAGACTCGTTCATTCTGTCTCTCTCTCTCCTTTCTGTCCTTCACCGTGTGTGGCAAATGCGGTTGTAGGAATAGTGGTAAAAGCCGGGAGTAGAAGTGCTGGTAGTAATAGGAGGACCATGTTCAGAGAGAAAGAGAGGGAGACTAGTAGTAGTCAGTAATTGTAAATTGAAAACCCGGGGAAATCGATGGAGCAACAACACAAGAAGACGTGGTAATCACCCAATCTTTTAAGATTACACACCATTGTTCATCGAGCACAATTACACTGATAAGAGGATCACACGACCGGCTTTCACTCTTTCCCTCTTTCCCACTCAACCCACTTCCCTTGCACATTCAGTGTCCGTCCTGTGTTTGGATCTCTTCCTTGTCCTTTATTCTCGGTCTTGTCCTCTGTCTTCTGTCCTCCATTTGTCCGCTGTTTTTTCTCCCGAATTGCTTTCTCTCACTTTTCTTTTGCTTTCTCTCATCTTTCTTTTGCATTCTCTAACTTCTATTTTGCTTTCTCTCGCTTTTCTATTGCTTTCTCTTACTTTTCTCTTGCTTTCTGTCGCTTTTGGTTTGCTTGCTCTCACTTTTTTCTTTTGCTTTCTCTCAATTTTTCCTTTTGATTTCTCTCCATTTTTTTGATGTCTCTTACGCTTTTCTTTTGCTTTCTTTCAATTTTTTATTTTACTTTCTCTACCCTCAAATATATGAATCTACCTATTTTTTATCCTTGATGCCGTGCCTATCTCTTTTTCGTTTAATTTATTTTGTATTTCTATCCCCATCTGCTTTCATTCGGACCGTTATTAGGCCTTATTAGTGTGCTTTCTCTATTTATTTGACTTTCTATTTATTTTGTCTTTCTCCCGTATTTTTTTCTGTATCTAATGCCTTCTACTTTCTCCCTGATATGTCTCATTTCTTTACCTTTTTTATTCGTTTTACTTGCGTTATCTTCGGGATTACGTTTTGTCGCCTTATTTTCTTTCTTATCGTTTGGTTCCTCTTTTCCTTTATTCTTCTTTTAATCTACGTGATATTATTTCTCGTTATAACTACTTTCACCTTGTAATCCGATCTCTTTCTCGTGACGTTTGCTCTCTCATTTGTCGTCTACTTTCTCTCTCTATTTCTCTCTTTCTCTCTTCTTGTCGACTCTTTTATCATAAACGTTCTTCTTGGGCATCTACCTTCTGTCTTGGCTTTGATTAAGACTTTCTCTTCCACATTGTCAACCTTTTTCAGCTACTTTCCTTTCACTTTTCACCGTTTTCCTCGTAGTTTCCTTGTTAAATTTTCGGCTTTATTTCTTTCTCTTACCTTTCCTTCATATCTCCTCTCCTGCCGTTTTTCCTTTGTCTTGCCGTTTTCCGTTTCTCCCAAAATAAGAGCGTTCTTTTGACGTCTCTCTTGTCTTTTCGGTGGATGTCTCTGATTTTATGCAGTCTCCTTTCTCCTATACTTCCCCTTGTTGGATTCCTCCTTAATGTGTGGTCGCATCTCCCTCCCAATTCCCCTCTTATGTCCTTTTGGAAAATGTGATTCCGTCCATGCAATTTTCCCCTGTCGTCCTCTCATTTCACCCTCTATGTCCCTCCTGTAATGCTCTGTCCCCAGATATGTCCCCGGCCTCTCCTTTCACCCATACTGAGGAGGTCTTTCCCCACTAAAAATGCTCTCCTAGGGCCTTTGTAGGGTTGTTGAAGGACAATTCTATCAGTCTCTATCGCCTTGTTGTTTGGTTAGAAGAATGTTGTCTCTCCTCCCATCTCCTTTGCCTCCCTTGCTCTCTCTCTCACTCTTTCTCTTCCTCATTTTAAGTTTATTTGTTTGAAAATTCCCTTATCCTCCAAAAACCGAAAGGCTCCTATTCTTCCCCGGGAATTGTGTCGATTGGTGCTCGTCCTCGTAATTTCTTCCATGGCCCTTCACTTGGCCTCCTTCGCCTCTCTTTCTCTCTTCAAGCTCCTCTTCACAAATTCCCCAGCGTAGTTGAACCAAGCCCCTGCATGCTCAAGGGCCCATTTTCCCCCAGAATGAAACAAGGAAGCAGAATGAGAGGGAAAGATGTCGAGAAAAAAAGGATGTTCCCTCTGCGTGGAGATTTACTGAGAGGAAAAGAGTGAGTGAGAGAGAGAGAAAGAGAGAAGACGAGGAAGCCGTGAATAAAACACTAGGGAATTTTCTGCTTGCATAAGGTGGAATTATAATAAAAGGGCACTACACATACCACTTGGAGATGTGGAGAGAGAGAGAGAGAGAGAGAGAGAGAAAGAGTGAGAGAGAGAGAGAGAAAGAGAGAAAGAGTGAGAGAGAAAGTGAGAGAGAGAGACAAAGTGGTACGTTGTAGCCCTCCAAAGAGTGGTAGTGGAGCTCGTGGGAAATATTTTGGACACATGGTGAAAGTATTATGGAAAAAGGACCAAGAGAGCGGGGGAGAAAGAGGGAAGTGTGAGAAGAATCCTTTGGTAATTACGATTCAAGTGTTATGGAAAAGTTTGTATGTGTGTGAGTCTCCCGGCTCTTCTCCCACACTCCCTTTCACTCCCTCACTCTCCCTCTTTACTTGTGGGTGAAACAGATTGAGAGGACAGGTTTAAAAATTAATGAAAAGTGTGCCGGAAACATTAATGTCAGTGGCAGGGGAAAAGGAGCAAGGGAGTTGGTCTTCTCAGCCCTTTGCTAGGGAGAGAAAGGAAGAGAGACAGAGAGGGAAGAAATTGAGAGTGAGAGAGGGAGAAAAGCATTGGAATGCAGGGCGGTGAAGCGGTAACGCCTCGGAAAAGCTTATACATTTGCCAGTCCAGTGGATAGAATTATTTTGCATGAATCTCTCCCTTTTTCTCCGGGTTTCTTCTAGCCACTTTTTCTCTCTTTCTCTTCTCCTCGTTCTCTGTTTCTTTTTTGCTGTAGCTTGTTCTTTTCATCAGAAGTTGCACTTTCCCAGCTTGTTGTTGGGATTCTCGACTTTTTACTAAGGAACTCTTCTCTCTGTCTCTTTGAATCAACTTGGGACCATTTTCCCTTGCTTTCTTTGTTGTACTTTCTCCTTATGTCCCAAATATTCTTTATTTTCCGCGTTTTCTCTATTTTCACCTATTTTCTCTCCTATGCTCTCATTTTCTTCCTCTTGCTTTCTCTCTGTCTCACTTTTTCCCTCTTATTTACTTTCTGTTTTTTCTCTCTCATTTATTTTTCCTTTCTTTGCTCTCATTTACTTTTTCTTTTTTTGTTCTCATTTACTTTCTCTTGTTTCTCTCTCGCTCTTTCATATTTTTCTCTCCGCTTCTCTGTCATTTTTGCTTTCTCTTTCTTTCTCACTTTTTACTCACTTATTTTCCTTCCCTTTCTTTATCTGCTTTTCTCTTTCAAATTAATATATTTTCTCTTAAGTTCTTTCCTTTTCTTTATTTGCTTTTCTCTTTCAAATTTATATATTTTCTCTTAAGTTCTTTCCCTTTCTTTATTTGCTTTTATATTTCAGATTTATATATTTTCTCTTATTTTCCTTCCCTTTCTTTATCTGCTTTTCTCTTTCAAATTTATATATTTTCTCTTATTTTTTTCCCCTTTCTTTATCTGTTTTTCTCTTTCAAATTAATTTATTTTCTCTCATTTTTGTTCTCTTTTTCCCTTTTAAATTTGTTTATTTTCTCTCATTTTCTTTTTCTTTTTCTCTTTGATATTTTTTTTGACTTTACTTTTCTCTTCCTCACTTTTTCTCCCTCCTTTTGTCCTTCCGTTTTCGCCCTTTTTCTGTTAGCTCTCATTTCCTCTCTCTTCTATTTTTTTTAGCTCTTTCATCCTTTCGTCTTTCTCCTTGCCGCTACTTTACTTTTTTTCACTCTCTCCATTTCTCTCTTTCAATGTCATTTTTTCCCTCCTCCTTCGTCTTTCTCCTCCTCCTGGAGTCTCCGTCCCCGCTAAATTTCCCCTCCCAACGTCTCCCTCCGGTTTCTCTCCATCTTCCTCTTCATCCCTCCGATCTCTCTCCCATTTTCGGTTTGTCCTCCCGTTCCCTCCCGCTCCGTCCCTGGCCGTTTCCGTGCAAGCATACATTAAGTGTGTTCTGGGAGGGGAATATGAGGATCATCATCATCAACAAGCTCGTCGTCCTCATGATGCTCTCCTGATAATGATGACGATGGAAATTTCTCGGTGTGGCTAATGCCCCCGCCATAAGAGGGGAGGGGACGGGCATAAGGAAATATTTTGTAGTTAGAGCAAGGGGAAAGACACAAGAGGGGAAGGGAAGGGAGAATCAAGGGAGAGAGGAAATATTTTCAAGATTTTTATTATAAAAAAAAATCCTTCGGGGGGTTGGATGAGAAAAGAGAGAAAGAATGAAGGACGTATAAAAAAGCGCATCTTTTTTGGAAAGGTTTTTTTTTCGGTGAAAGAAAGAAGAAGGGAATGAGAGAGAAAGAAAATAGAGAGAATGTAATGTTTCCTTTCTCCCTCTCTCTCTCGTCTCTCTCTCTCTCGTCTTGCATGTCAGTTGATCAATTGTTGGTGATCGATGTCTTGTTCATAGGATTTTCTTTCACAGTGTGATTTACGAGCTGTTGTGCATAGTTTTTCACTGTCTCTTCCCATACAGTGGTCCGTGTTGATCGGAGAATGGACCGTGTTTGCTCTTTTTAATGCTATTTTCCAAACAGGTCCTGATTACAAATAAGCCCATCTGCGCCTGATTTTTTGATATATTGCATCTCCTTTTCTCTCTCTCTCTCTCTCTTTCCCTTTTTTCCTCACTTTACCCTCTTTTTTCCGGTGGTACCCCTCCATCGCCTCTTCCCCCATCCTCCTCCTCCTCCTCTCTCGTCTACTTTCAAATGTCTGTTAATACTCCGGTGGTGGCAAGAGTGTCTCTATGTATGAAGTGGAGCAAAAAAAAACTAACAAAAAAAAAAACTCTTAATGGGTACTTTTTACCCTTGGTTATATAAGGGGAAGGAAATTTTTGAGGCGGGAGGGAGAAAAAAAAACAGGACAAGGCCAAAGGAAAAAGAAGGAGATAAATGAAAATCTATCGATTCACTCCTGCAATTTTCTGCTATAGTTCCTTTTTTTTGCATTTTGTCCCTTTTCTCCCTTCTTTAAGGGGGAAAATATGGAGAAAATGGGAAAGTACTAGACGTCTCCTCCATTTTCTCCTGGCCAAAAACTTGAGGCTGACAGGTGGACTCCCTTTTTTCCTCTGGACTCTCCACTTACCTCTGAGGGCCTTTCTCCGTCCAATTCTTTTTTCTTATCTCATTTTCGGGGAGCTATGTGGAGGTACTTTATCTGGCGGGGAGATTCAAGCTTTCCCGGTGAAGGGCCGAGGCCGTATAAATCGGCGGTTTACTTCTCAGAATTCAAAATCTCCTTTGATTTATGGGGTAGGCTGGAAATTAGATGGGAAATGCATATGATTACAAGGAGGATGGCGCAATTTATTCTGGGGAAAGCGCGAGATGCGGGAAAACAAAGGATTTATATTATATGGTATACAGCAAATTAATTTTAGTATTTATAAGTAGGAAGAAAATGCAAAAAGAAAGCTGAATGCCGGAGAAAAAGAGAAAGAACAACAAAACATAAGAGAAAAGCAGACACAATTAGAAAGAGCAACAGATAATAAGAGAGAAGCAGATAGAAAAAAGAAAAATTATAAGAGAGAAGCAGATAGAAAAAAGAAAAATTATAAGAGAGAAGCAGATAGAAAAAATAAAAATTATAAGAGAGAATCAGAGAGAGAAAAAATCATGAGAGAATCAGACACAAAAAGGAAAAACCATAAGAGAGAATCAGACACAAAAAAGAAAAACCGTAAGGGAGAATCAGACAGAAAAAAGAAAAATCATATAAGAGAATCAGACAGAAAAAAGAAAAATCATATAAGAGAATCAGACAGAAAAAAGAAAAATCATAGGTGAGAATCAGACAGAAAATAAATTATAAGAGCGAATCAGCCGGAAAAATAGCGGGGGAAATAGGAAACGACAGACAAACCGTAAGAAATAAGAGAAAGCAGAAAACAAGAAAAAATAAGGAAATAAAAGAAAATACAGAAAAAATAAACAAACCGAAAATGAGAGAAAAATCAGTAAAAACAAGAAACGAAATAGCAACAATAAAATGGGGAAAGGGAAGGAAATAGCCAAAATGAGAGCAGCCCAGAAAGAAAAAGGGAACTAAAAAGCCAAAATGAGAAAAAAATTGCATCGCCAGGAGAAAATGGCAGAAATAGAAAAGGAAGGAGAAAGTAAACGCGTAAAAAAGCAAAAACCGGAGAAGGACATAAAAATGGGAGAAAACACAGGAAATGGAAGAAAACGGAGAAAAATAGAAATAGAAACTTTTTAGGCCACCAAAGATACAAAAAGCGATCGTATTACAAGGGAAAAGCGGAGGAGGAAGAGAAAAAAGGAATAAAAATGATGGAGGAAAGATGAAAAAGGAGCACGCTATCTGCCTCAAACGCAGTCCCAAGCACAGACAGACAGACAAAAGCACACACGCTATGTAATAAACGGCGGAGAGCTATGGGCACAGGCAAAGGAAAGAGAAAAAACTGTGCCTGGCATCAGATAGAGTGGAGCCAACCCCTGGATATGAATTTACATAATAATAGCACAACTTGGTCTCATTATGTAGCCACAAAATGTTTCCAAAGTCGTGCCAATCAACTTTTTATGACTTTTTTCCTCCTTCTCTCTCCCTCTCTCTCGCTTTTCCTCTCTCTCCTTTTTTCTAGCTGATGCTTACTACACACACACTAAATAACAGAGAATAGAAAATGAGTTAGAAGAGCCAGAGAAATTTTTACTACTAGTAGTAGTACTTAGATACATCTATTACTCACAGGGAGGGAAATGAGAGAGAGAGAGATGAACGAGTCGAAAAGAGAACGAGTTTAAATCGTGGATCCTTAACTGGTCTTTATCGAATACTAAATGATCCAACACTAAATTATTATATTTTTTTCTGTCGGCCTTCCGCTTTCTCTCTCTTCTCATTTTTTTATTCGAAATGTTCCCTCTTTCTCTACTTTCCTTCTCATTTTTCTCAATTTCTTTCTTTTTCTCTTTTCTTTTTCTTTCTCAATTTTCTCTTCTCTCCTTTTTATATTGTCTTTCTCATTTATCCCTGTTTCTCTGTTCTCATTTTTTCTTCTCGTGCTTTAGTTTTCTAATTTTTCCATTTTTCTTTTCATTTCTCAGTCTTCCTCTATTTTGCTTCTTTCTTGTCATTATTCAGTATTTTTGTATTTTCCTTTTTTCTTCTCATTTTGCTCTTCTTTTTTCTCCCTTTATTTTTCTATTTTCCTTTTTTCTTCTCATTTTCCTTTTCTTTTTTCTCCCTTTATTTTTATATTTTTCTTTCTCATTTCTCTCTAGTTCTCGCTATTTCTCTCTATTTCTCACTATTTCTCTCTATTTCTCGCTATTTCTCGCTATTTCTCGCTATTTCTCGCTATTTCTCCCTTTCTCTCTATTTCACGCTATTTCTCTATTTCTCTCTATTCCTCTCTTCGTTTTCATTCTGATTTCTCTCTCTATTTCTCTCTCCTTCTTTTTTATTCTCATTTCTGTCTCTATTTCTATCTTCTTCTTTTTTATTTTGATTTCTCTCTATTTATCTCTTCTTCTTTTTTATTTTGACTTCTCTCTATTTATCTCTTCTTCTTTTTTATTCTCATTTCTCCCTTCTTCTCATTTTTCTTTCTATTTCTCTCTTCTACTTGTATCTCTCTGTTTATCTCTGTTTTCGCATTTCTTATAATTGTTTTCTATATTTTTATCTCATTTCTCTCATTTCATTTTTCTCTGTACATCTCTGTATTCTTTTCTCCTTTATTTTTTGTCTCTGATTCCCTGTCATTTGCTATATTGCTGTTTCTATGTAATCCCCTCTGTCCTTTTCTATATTAATGTTTCTCTCTAATTCCCTCTGTCCTTTTCTATTTGGCTGCTTCTTTCTAATTCCCGCTGTTCTTGTCTCTTTAACGTTTTTCTCTTTTCCTTTTTTTACGCACTCAATCTCCCGTCATAAATTTGCTCTCTTTCCGCATCTCGCTTTTGCTCTTTACATCTTCTCGCTCTTGCTCTCCCTTTAACTCTCTTCCCTCACCCTTTCTCTCCAATTTTTTGTACCTGATTCTCTCCTTCGGTGAAAGAACAACTTTTTTCCCCATTCATACATTGACTAAAATGCCGCTCGTACCTTCGGAGGAACGTGGAGTCAGCCACATTGAGTGAGTTACAAGTTTGATGAGTTGTGTTTTATCTTCTCTCTCTCTCTCCCTCCTTCTTCCTCGCAGATATTTATTATAATAATAATCATATAAAGTCATAAAACTCTTCCAGGGAGTCATTAAGTCGGAGGGGAAAAAAGAAATATAAGGAGGGCAAAAAAAATGTATAGTGGGAGACGAAAGAGAGAAAATTGAAGGAAAGATTTAGTAATTTCCAAGAATGAATGAGAGAGAGAGAGAGAGAGAGAGACAAGAGGAAAAAAGTTGTTTTTTTTTGTTTTGAATGGACCTCCGTGCAGAAGCTGTCTTTTCCTTGTATTTTTTTTTTCAATTATTTCCCAATTCACCAATTGTTTATTTTTTTTCAAGGACTTTTATTACGCTTGACGTCTTCTGACATGACAAAACATGTGTTGGCGTGAGCCCTTTTGGGGATGCGGGCTTTTATTTATTTTGATGGGGAAATTATTCACAAATCAATGACGGTGGAATGATATATTTTCCTCGTTTGTGCCTCTTCTCAAACGTAATACATCCCAGAACATGATGGCGGGTGCATTTGAATTTTTGAAAATGTTACTAATGAAATATGTTTCTTCATTTTTCTTTCATATTCCATCCGGATTGCCATTAATTCCATCCCGAATTTCTTCCAATTTTTTTCGCGATTTCAATTGGGTCCTTTAATTCCAATGGCCAACCAATCAGGTAAGACATCGATTTTATTGGCTAATAACATGCGCACCCGGCTCGGAGTAATTTCGGAGTAATTTCGGAGTAATTTCGGAGTAATTTCCCGGGCGGGAAATTCAAACTTGCAAGCCCTGCCAATGGTAAAAACATAAAAACCCTTCAAAATATCAACAAATTCTGCGAATCTCACCCGCATTGCATAATCACCTTGCATAATCCCATAAATTCCCTCAACTTGAACGTTCCCCCTCATTTTCGGTACGGCGGGGGATTTTGAAAATATGAGTACACCTCTTAGACGTTACAGCGAATTTAAAGTACGGAATATCCAAATCGACCAAAGAATTCCCCGAAAGAGGTACCTGTCCAACCCGATTAATTTCACTCCCTCCAAAGTAATTCCCCGGAACATTCCCACCCATTTAATTAGAGCCGAACCAGGAATGAGGGAGGCGGGGGGGGGAAATGAAGGGAAAAATGTAGTTGGTACGATTAAATTGAAGAGGGACTTGAGAATATGTAAACATATGGGGGGCAAAGTCACTAAAGCCAGAGTCAGGGACTTTTTCCACCGGCTGCAGAAATGCAATTAGTGTGGACTCACTTATTCCCATTACGTCTCCTCCTCTCCCATCCTCCTCATTCCTCCTCCTCCCGGCACTCAACTGCACACGAACGTCACATTTCCTCCACGTATAAAAGAATTTGAATAGCGTTTGATGTTTACCTCAATTGTTACTATTACCCAAAAGTCGTTGTGTGGTGGGGAGGGAGAAAGAGAGAGAGAGAAAGAGAGAGAAAGAGAGAGAGAGAAAGGGAGAGAGAAGGAAGGTAGTAGGACTTGCTTTGATGATGATGACGACCATGATGATGATGATGGTCATGAAGGATGCTCATTGTGATATTGTTTGCCAGCTAGATGAAACATTCTTGTTTTTCTGGTTAGCTTTTTAGATTATTATTATTGTTGTTGTTGTTTCTCTCTCAGTGGTTTCCTCTCTCTCTCTCTCTCTTCCCCCTTAGAAATGAACTTCCCTTTTGCTCTTTCTCTCCCGCTGAAGAAACAAGAGAGAGAGAGAAAGAGAGGGAGAGAGAAGGAAAAAGAGTTGGGAGTTACTACTAATGTGCAAGAGGTCGTTTGTGGGAGGGTGAAGGAGACAAAAGTGGGGGGAGGGGGAATATTTGTATGTCTGCTGGAGTGAGGAAAAGAGGGGGGAGAGAGAAGGAAGAGAGTGCGGGCTCTGAGAATGTTCATTTGGAACAATTATTGTTGTTTAGTGCTGTTTCGTGTCTCATATTCACTGGGATAATGGACACGATAATATTAGATATTAAGCTACTCTTCCTTCCAATCATTCTGCAGCTCGCCCACTTACACCTTTACTCTCTCTCTCTCCCTCTCTCCTCTCTTTCTCTCTCTCTCCTTTCCTTCTCTCATTCTTTCTCTCTTTCTCCTATCTAGCTGCTTTTCTCTCTCTTTCTCTATCTAGCTCTGCTTTTCTCTCTGTTTCTCTAACTCTGTTTTTCTCTCTCTTTTCCTCTGTTTCTCTCTCTCGTTCACTCTGTTTCTCTAACTCTGTTTTTCTCTCTCTTTCCCTCTGTTTCTCTCTCTCGTTCTCTCTCTTTCTCTAACTCTGTTTTTCTCTATCTTTAACGGTCTTTCTCTCTCTTTCTCTCTCTCGCTCTCTCTCTTTCTCCAACTCTGTTTTTCTCCATCTTTCCCGCTCTTTCTCTCTCTTTCTCTCTCTAGCTCTCTGGTTTTTCTCTCTTTCTCTAAGTCTGTTTTTCTCTCTTTCTCTAACTCTGTTTCTCTCTGTTTCTCTCTCTAGTTCTCTGTTTTTCTTTCTCTTTCTCTCTCTAGTTCTCTGTTTTTCTCTCTCTTTCTGTCTCTAGTTCTCTGTGTAATCTCTTTTACGCTTTTGCTCTCTGTTTCACTCTCTCTTGCTCTCTCTTTCTCTCTCTTGCTATCGTTCTCTCTATTAGTTTCTGTTTCTCTCTCTCTTTTTCTCTCTTGCTCTCTGTTATTCTCTATATCTCTCTGTTGCTTTCTTTCTCTTGCTCTCCTTCTCTATGCTTGTTTCTCTTACTCTCTTTCTCTGTCTTTCCCTCTCTTGCTCTGGTATATTTTTACTGTTTTCACGTTTTTTCTCATTTTTTTTCTTCCGTCATTCTGGAGGCGTCCATTTTCTATGAATGTCTCACCGAATTTCTTCCTATCGCCATTTGGATGGATATGGCTGAAATTTATCCCTTTAGCTCCTCCTCCAGTTGGCTTGAATTGAAGTAGAACAAAATATTATTCTCATCCCCAATATAATTTCTGACTTCCCCGTTGACAGTTGCTCCATATTGTATCTATAGGTAAACGCCAAATAAAAATAGTTTGAGATTCAGCAGAAGATCCCTTGATTAAAATAAGCCCACATGCGGCCGCCACGTGTTCCTTCAACCCTCAGTCCATAGAATTTAGGGAAGTTGCATAGTAGTGGTTAATACCCGGAAAAATAAATAAATTAAAATAAAACAATGAGGTTGTAAAGCCGGTGAAAAGACAATATCTGAGAACTATGGAGAATCCATAGAATATACACACCAAGCCCTGGTTATATCGTTGTTGGGGGGGCTTTGAAACGGGCTTTTAGATCCCAATAGGCTCTCTCTCCCCGGTATTTGTTTATTTATTTATTTGCTCATGATTATATATTATAGCGAGATTGAACAGGAAATGTAATTCTCCTCCTCTCCCCCTCCGCCTTTGTGCTCACTCCCTGTTTTGGGGTATTAGTTATTATTAAAAGGAAATAATAAGAATGGAGGCGCTTTTATTGTTTTGGAATGGTAGTTGGGCTCCTTCCTATTCTGTGGGAACTAAAAAGAATGGAGCTTTTGTCTTTCGTTGGGGGGGGGAAGATACGGAGAACAATGCTGGTTTGGTTCCGCACAGATTTTAAATACGGACATTTAATCTCGGTTCCGGAGAGACTTTGTTTGGGGGTAAATTGAAGGAGGAATACACAACGGGGTAATTATGCCCTGGAATTAGATGATCTCCTCCGCCTTTTGTTCTCCGGAGCCAGGAATTGGAAGATTTGAATGGAAAGGAGGGAATAATTGAAAATCGAGGCGAAATTGAAATGCATAGACAATCCCAGAAAATGTGGGCTATCCCAAACAAAAAGGAACAGCAAACAAAACAATCTCGGGGGGAATTTCAAAATTAAAATGGGTCGTCATTGTAAAGCGGGACAAAATTAAAAAAAAACAAAATAAAAATACATATGAAATTTGCAAACTATCAAATATAAAAAATTGTGAACAATATCCTGGCAAAAAAGCGGTTAAGTCAAAAAAAACGGATAATACAAAATGAATTAAAAAAATAAAAAAATAAAAAACGGTAATCCGCAAGAGAAAGCCACATTTCTTGCAGGAAAATACCTGGCGGGGATGTCCCAGGCGGCATTTGTCTCCCTGTCGACCTCCACTCTTGTCCCTCTCACTCTTTGAATTTTCTCTCTCACTCATTGAATCATCCCTCTTGAATTTTCCCTCGCCGTCTTTGAATTGTCCCTCCCATTTTTTTTGTCTTTCCCCCACCCTTTGACTCGTCTTATTTTATTTCCTCGAAAAAGTCCCCTTTTCCCAGGCCTTCTTTGTTCGTCCCGTATCCGGCTCGAAGGACCATAATGTACCCCGAGGTCCCACCTACGCAAAAACCGGCATTGATTGTAAAGTAATTTCGTGAGGAGACTCTTGAAAGAGACACCCCATGACAGACAAGACCGGTATAGAGTTGTACGGTGAATGTGTATATACATAGATACAATTTGTGTATAGACACCAAAAGGGATGTATAAGGGGGAGAAAAAAAAAGGGTTGAAAAAAATAGGAAGAAATAAGGAAAAATTGAGTATCTCACGCAAAATGATCATTTCCCTAGTAAACGACACTCGATTTATTTTCCCTGGCAATATCCCCCACCCGAGTTTAGAATACAAACGAAGTAATGCACACACACTGGCGGGGAAAGGCTTGGGAAAAAGGGAAAGACAGAGAGAATGCGAGAGAAAGGAAGGGCGTAAAATAAAAAGAAGAAAATGTGTGTACACACACGTAGGCCTTTTATAATAATATGGATCCCCATGCATTGACTATCGCCTCCTCCGCCGCCTCTTTGCCTTTTCCCCGTAATGACCCGCACCATACTCCAAAGGCCTCAAAGGAACGGGCAGGCGCTATATGGGAGAAAACATACATGAAGGTGGGAGTTCCAAAAAAGAATTGTCTTTTTTTGCGGAGAACTGACATTTCCATAATTTCAATTGATTTTTTTCACACAAAGAGCCGAACAATAGCGGACTTATTGTAGGTGTGTTATTCTGGTGCGTGTGTGGATTTTTGTTTTTCTACCGCACTGTCTCTCTCTCTCTCTTTCGCTCTGTCTCTGTCTTTATCCTCCCAAAACCTTCCACTACACCTTCCCAATAAAAGCCCATGGGGTGTATGATTGCCTGTGTGTGACTCCTTTTTTTTCCATTAAGGCCATGGTCGGGAATCATAATGATGGTTTTTTTGGGGGGGGCACACATTTTTTTTAGACATGGGAGCAGTCAGAAGGAAAATGAACAAAGAAAATTTTTGGGGGAAATACCACCATAGCTAATTACATGGGCTGGTTCCCCCTTAGAAAATATGCTTCCGTGATTATTCCTTTGGCTATCTTCTACCCATTTTTATTTCTCACTTCCTCTACTTTTACAGGGAACTCGGGGCTGGAAATTTTATTTCCTTGTATTTATCCGGTTTTTTCAATTTTTTGACGCATTTGCCTTTGTGCAAAACTTCTGATTTGGCTCAAGATTTCCATGGAAAACTCTTTGTCGGGGTATCAATTCTGAACGCGCTATTCCAACCAGTAGATTCTTGATGGTTCCACCTCCAAATTTGTCGTAGGAGCAAAAATATTTTATGTGTGTGACTCGGGTGTGTTTATGGCGTATCTCTCATTTTTCTCTTCCTGTAAATGCCTATCTCTCTCTCTCTCTCTTTCTCTCTCTTTTTTTCTCTCTCTCTTACTCTCTCTCTCGTGCTCTCTCTCTTGTTGTCTTTCTCTCTCTCTCTTGCTGTATTTCTCTCTCTCTCGTGCTCTCTCTCTCTCTTTCTCTCTCTCTCGTGC
>JAQGBT010004974.1:0-15312 GCA_034698585.1 Disparrhopalites patrizii
TTTCATTGTTTTCCTCTTGGTTTCTCTATTTTTGTTTCTATTTTTCATTGTTTTCCTCTTGGTTTCTCTATTTTTTTCTATTTTTCATTGTTTTCCTCTTAGGTTTCTCTATATTTTTTTTTATTTTTCATTGTTTTCCTCTTGGTTTCTCTCTATTTTTTCTCTGCTGCCTTCTATTTTTCTCTGTATTTTTTCTCTGCTGCCTTCTATTTTTCTCTCTGCTTGCCTCTATTTCAGTTTCTGTTTCCCTTTATTTTTTCCATGGTTTCCCTATATTTCTACCTGTTTCTCTTGCTCTACGTTTTGCTTGTTTTTTCTCCGCTTCCCTCTGCTTTTTCACTGTTTGACTGTGTATTTTTCTTTATCATATTCGCTTTTTTTCTTTTTTGCTCGATTTCCCGACATTTGGCCCTATTTCTCTCGATTTTTCTCTCTGATTTACCTTATTTTCTTCTGTTTCCCTCTGTTTTCTCACTGTTTTCTCTGTGTTTCTCAATTTTTCGCTTAATTTCCTTCGATTTCTTTCGCTTGTCTCTTTCTCTGTTATCACTTGTCTTTCTCCCTTTGTCAATCTCTCCGTTTGCTTACTTCTCTGTGTCACTGTGTCCACGCAGATGACAAAGGAATTTAGTGAGAAGTGACTACATGTTTTTACACGTCACGAATGTCACCAACATGTTCATGTACGTCACACAGACGTTGGTACTATCCAATAAAAATTTTGTGTAGGGTAATATTAGCAAGTCAATAATATGTACTACTAATAATATTTTACCTTTTATCTATAATAGCAAATTGTGGAAGCATAAAAGAAAGTCTAAAGCATTTCTCCCGTTACGTAAACGACTCCATAAATAAGAAATAGCATTAGTGAAATAAAGCCAGAATCCTCGTAGTTCTCTTGGTCCCAATCGCAAATTTGCCATTTTCATGCATTTATCTTTTGCTCTTCCCACGACTATTGACGTGCTTATGAGATTGCTTCATTCCATGTTTCACCACCGTGAATGTGTGAGAGGGATGGGACCCACTGAATAAGTTGTTTTGGTCTCACTTTTCCCTGGATATACGCCATTCAGTCTAGCAGAAAGTGCACAATTTAAAATTGCACCCACTCTTCTTGCTGATAAAAAAATAAAAATCCGAAGAGAAGCTTGTAGTGCCAAGGAAATGTGTATCGGTGGCTGTATACACAAGAGGAAATTTGCTCACGGACGTAGCAGTAACCCTGTGATGTCAAATCAATGTGGTAATGCATTTATTTGATATAAAATGAAAATAATAGTAAATACGGGACATAAGTCATTTTATAACATTTGATGCCAATTCCCGTCTCCGCTTTATTTCTTTCCCAGACTTGTCTACGTTATATGTGTGACACGTCTTTGGAAGACACAGTCAGATAGAAACTCCTCCCGTTTAACCAGCTTTGCCATGTACTGGTGACAAGTTGAGGGAAGCTTCAATGTGTAAGGAATAATCATGCAATATATCATCTTCTACTATTAAAAAAAATGTTTTATTATACCGTACATATACAGTGGAACGGTAGAGGAGGGAACATCAAGAGGAAAAAAGAGAGGGAGAAACATAATACTTTTCCCATCTAACTATCACCCAATTTTCTTATATTATATTCAGTTACAACCCTGAGAGTATGCAAACGTAAGAGAAGCACGTCAAATGTCAAAAAGTGTGGAGTATAGAAATGGAATCTTGCCAAATGAAGAAAGTAGCAGCAACAACAACAACAAAAAATCTCATTTCATGGATTATATTCTCTGTAGAAAAAAAAAAGAAGAATAAAAATTTCAAAGCCTACGGAAACGAGGGTGCTTATAGACGAAAATACGATTTTTCATTCTTACCTCATTTCATGAATGCAACCTGAAGGTTGCAAGAGGGTCACGTTTAAATGGAGCAAGAAAAAGGGTGACTCACAAAGACGGAGACGAAAGAGAAGGAAACGACCGAAAGAGATTTTATGGGGAGGCAGGAAGATGACTTGGAAAGATTAAGAAAGAAGGGCCACGAGAAAGAGAGATAGCGTGAGAAATTAAAACAAAGAGTCAAAAGAACACAGAGTCAACTGAGGACTGCGAAAGGAAAACAAAGACAAAGGAGAGAGAAAGGAAAGTAGAAAGAGGAAAAAACAAAGAGAGCAAACAACATGGAGAGATAGAAGCGGTCAGACGAAACACCGGCAGAGACAGATAGAAAGGAAAGAAGGCACAACAAACAAGAGACAGTTTAAAAGAAGAAATAGGCCGACCTGAAAGAGTGACAAATCGGAGACAAAATAAAAAGGGAAACAAAACAGGAAAGTGGGACAAATAATAAAATAAATAGAAGCGGGGAGGCAAATAATAAAAGAAATGGAAATAGAAGCGGAGAGGCAAATTATCAAAGAAATGGTAATAGAAGCGGAGAGCAAAATAATAAAAGAAAAAAGAAGGGACAAAAAATAAAAGATAGAAATTACAAAACAAAAAATAGAGAGAAATAGAAGGGGAGAGACGAATAATAAGAGAGAGAGAAAAAAAAGACACAAAAAATAAAATAGAGAAAAATGGAAGAGGAGTGACGAATAATAAGAGAGAGAGAGAGAGAGAAAAGGCGCAAAAAATAAAAGATAGAGAGAAAATTCAAAAAATAAAATAGAGAGAAATAGAAGAGGAGAGACGAATGATAAGAGAGAGAGAGAGAAAAGCCACAAAAAATAAAAGAGATAAAAACAAAAGAGATAGACGAGACAAAACTAAAAGCGACTGAGAAGAGACAAACGAGATAGAAAAGACCACATTAAAAGCGAGAGAAACGAGACAAAAATAAAGTAGAAAGAAAAAGAAGAGATCAAAAATAAGAAAGAAACAGAGGCAACGGAAAATACAAGAGAGGGGAAAACAGAAAAAACACAAAAGATGAGAAAGAACAAAAACTGAGAGAGAGAAAAACGGAGCGATGAGAGAGGAAAAAATAGAATGGAGAGAAAAACAGAAAACGTATAAAAGGAAGGGACAGCAAGTGACAAAGACAAGGAACGAGGAGGGGAAAATCAGAGCGAAAAGAGCGAGAAAGTTGAAAACAGAGTGACTTAAGAGAAAGACTGCTACAAAATCCTTTCCGCATATATACAGCAATAATTAATCAACAAAATCCTTTTACACAACAAAGCTACTGCTAGTTCCAACTGAAGCATTAGCATTCCTCAAAACGTGTGGATCATTTTAATGTCCCCAGCTCCCTCACATTCACATGTCGTTTCAAGGCAATCAAAGTGAATAATAAAAGGGATGGTGAGAGCACGAGGGACTAGTAACTACTAACCGAGGAAATGAGAAATAATCAAAGTCGAGAGTGGAAAGTGGAAAGGTCATTCAATCCCTCAAGTCCAAAGCATTACACATTTGTATTTCAAACTCTATGTTACAACATAGCACTTAAAATATCAATTTACTAATTCCACCATTAGCATATGCTCATATTCTCTCTTTCAACAAGAAATCCACAGCGGTAGATACTAAAAAAATCCTAACGACGTTGGAAATTATCACTCTTCGGAAATACCCGGTATTTCAGTTATGAAGTCGTACAACAGAGTGTGATGGACATTCCCACAGAATAATCCGTCAACACAGAGAATAAGACATAAAAAACCGTTTATAGCTTTAACTTCCACGTGTAGCTCTTCTATTTTGGAAATGTCCGAATTTAACATCAACCTACTTCGCCGGTCCTCAAACAAATTTTGAACCCCCGTTTTTTCTTTTTTTTTTACAAAGGTAAATAAAAAAGTAAATATCTATTTAACTCCATCATTTCCATGTTTCTTCGCTCATATTTCCAAGTTGACGAGAGGAAAGTGTCATTTATGTACTCGATAAAAGTCATGGGAAAAGGTTTTTTTCTGACTTTCAAAATTTTACTGCAGTTTCATGTGATCCGCACATGATTTTTTATGGCCACTAAAACCACTCGTAATCATTTAATGGTGTAAAAAAACGTCATCGCAGATACCCGTAAAAAATTATTTCTGACGAATAATGTTTTTTTTTCTTGCGTCTGTAATAAAAGTTATTATTCACTTTATTTTCATCTTTATGATGAGAGAAGTTCACTTTCATTTGGATTTGTTTTTTGCATTCAAGGACGACTAAAGACCGCAGAAAAAAATTCCATCGAAGAAGTGATAATGACTACGGATGAATTAAAGAAACTGGTGCGGTTAATTTGACTTTTTAAATTGGGATAAGCCCGTGCAATGCCAAAAACAATGAATTTATATTTATTCACTATTTCCGTTTATTCTAAAGGGGTCAACGAGTTATTTTTCCCCTGAGATGTAGAACTCTATCGCAAAAAAGCGGAGTTGGTACGGAAAAGTGAAAATTATTATTTTTTCATTAAGAATAAAGACTTTAGAATTGACAATGAAGAAAGAAAAGAAGACAGAGAGAGTGTGAGAGAAAGAATTCATAAAAATAATTCCATGACCCAGAAAGAAACAATTTTGCTGGGACCGAAAAATTTAATAATAGTCATGATATAAAGTACACTAATTACTCCGTGAACTGCTACACAAGACTCACCCGACAAGGAAAATGTTGCAATAACTGGAACAGTAAAAAAAACTTAAAGGGTTAGAAAAAGCAGAAAAGCATTCCTTACCCATGATGACAAGGACCGTTGTACGGTCATAATGGCCGGATGACAAGCCATGCAAGGAATTATAATAATTTTCAACAACTAATTAAAAAGCCTAAAAATAAAGGGGAAGGCGGGAATTATGTAAGGGCTAAAAATGAGAGTCATCCCATCAGATTTGCAACTTCCCTCCCACTTACACATTACTAAAATACTGCGTCGTCAGGGCTAAGTAAGAATGCTTAATTACGCCAAAGGTGTAAACACGGGGGCTTAATGTACCCCGATACATATGCACGAATATGTTTCCTACGTAATTAGTACAAAAGGGAAATCTTAAACGGGAGAGTAAATGTACCAGACTTTACGGCATGAACAAAAATCATATGACGGGGACAAAATAATGTTCATTTGCGAAAGAAGGGAACTTCTCTATACTTTTACATCCTAGAGCTTTCTCCTTGTATATTATATTGTATACTGTATATGTATGTGTTCGTATTAAGGACCACGACTTTTCAAGCAGGAGGGAAATGAAATTAAATGAATAAGTTTGATTCAATATCCCGAAACTTTCTGAACAAAAAACTAGATACGAGAACATGTAAAATTCTCGACTTTTTCATCATCATTAAAAATAGTATTAAGGATTTAGTTAGTACAATCCAACAACAAATATCCTGGCACGAA
Source organism: Disparrhopalites patrizii (assembly GCA_034698585.1). NCBI lineage: Eukaryota > Metazoa > Arthropoda > Collembola > Symphypleona > Sminthuridae > Disparrhopalites > Disparrhopalites patrizii. Next base: position 5,335 of record JAQGBT010004974.1, read on the forward strand.
GGAGAACTTTCTCTCATACGAACTACATTTCCCCCTCTCACCATTACTTTTTAGGACAATTTAAAATAGCGCTTTTTACAAGACAGAAACAGCAAAATTACAAAAAGGAAATAATAACGTCATCCTGATGTTTAAATTCACATGCATTTGGCCACAGAAAAGAGCTGAATAATGGACTTTCATACTAATTGAAATTCATACGGAGCCAAAGCTACCTTTTCAGCTTAAATCAGAGAATTTCTTATCTTTGTTATTGCGACTGATTCCATTTATTTCTAAAATAAGTTCAACTCTGGGTATTTAATTGTTGCAGAACATATTTAGGAAAATTACAAGGAATCCTAACAAAATTTTGACCCTGAACTTTGCACACGTAAACCGTTTAATAGGGTCTTTAATAGGTATGATATAACTAACTCTGCTTAAACCCTATTTGTACAGGGAAGCTTCATTATAGTTTGGTCTGAAATATGTACATATTTCCGTTACAAAAATGTAAATAATTATTGAGCTCTGCATTCCCATCTGTTCACAGTCATACTGGCTTGATACAAACATCATTTCCTGCGGGCTTGTCTACCTGCCCACGCTTTTTTACTGTCCATTTTTGCTTTTTCTTCTCTCTCTCTCTCTTCCTCTCTCTTCCTCTCTGGCGCTTTCTCTTTTTTTCTCGCTATTTCTCTCTTCCTGTCTCGTTCTTTCTGTACTTTCTCTCTTTCCCTCTCGCATTTAGTGTTATCAGAGTCCTCAAATTTGAAGATAAGCACGAGTCTCGGCTCTACCGTCTAGTTCAAATTATTGGAGTAAATCCACCAGGAGTGGTACATACCAGCATAATGTGTAGTCGTCATTCAGTGAAGAAGAAAAAGAATCCATGGAAAGTTCCCGATTTTCAAATAGGATTGACCATGTTACTATATTTGAGTTTCAAATATGAAAAAAATGTATTACCCCCCGCAAAAAAAAACTACCACAAGCTAAAATAAATTGTTTCTTCCACCAATTCACCTTGACTTGATAAAGCACATCTCTCACCGCTCTCACACACACTGTCTTTCACACGTTCATCCACGTGCGTAATCTACTAAGTTACGAGAAGCTTCCATCAACATTGTTTATTAGCACAACATTCTGTATCACAAATCTTTGACTCAAGTTTTTCTATCTTTTTTTCCCCCTGTTGCTTTTCTAAACAGCTTTGTAAAGACTGTTTGGAAAATATGGGGAAAGTATAAAAATAAATACGTAGAACCCGTGTAAACCTTGGAGGAGCTTGCCGCATGTAGACATTTCCCTCTATTTATTTTTTGCAATTACAGCATGTACAAAGTAAATGGTGAACAAGGTCTGTGTGCACGTAGGGGAAAGGTAATATGTATCCGGTGAATTCTGATATTTTTTACGAAGTGTTTGGACAAAAAAATGAAGTTTTATGGATTTACAGGGAAAGGATTGTATTTATTCTGGGGGAAATCCTATTTTTCCCAGGCTGAATACACATAAAATACTATTTTAAATCTTGTAAAATGACCATATGGGAGGTAAAAAAAAAGTATCTACGTGGTAGGTAAAGTTAAAAATGCAGTAAATAATAAATGAAGTAGTTTACAGGGATCATAGCGATGGCTAAGGATTGTTTTTGACTAAGTGCACGTATTCTTAGTTCCAAAAGCAACCAAGTGGAAAATTTCTTACAAGCAAAACGGAATAAGTGATAAAAATCCGAAAACTAACTGTAAACCGACAAATAACAAATAAAATTTACGGATCGTTCCCACTTCGTGCGGTCTAGCTCAGAAATAATAAACATCCCATAAAAATGCTTGTTTTTGCCGAATTTTATTGCGATTCCAGCCAAACGTTTAGATCCCGTACAAATTGATCAAGTTAAGGAGCATGTTCTGCGCGCAGTTCCAAAAACAACCAAAATTGTCCAATTTATGAACTGCACGCAGAAAAACCGCCATAACTTGGCCAACGCTTATCAGATCTGGATCTGGATGCGTCTTTTGAATGCTACCGCAATAAAATTCTGCACAAATGAATATTATTATCTCATTCCAATTACCTATATCAGGTCTAAGCCACAGCAAAGTAAGAACATAAATTTCAGGCAATATAGGTAAAATTATTATCCGGATTTATTTTACTTATTGTTAGCCGGTTTTGCTTTGAAAACATTTACCACTCAGTCGTTTTTTTGTAACTAAGAATGGGTGCACTTGGTCCAAAAAAATTCTTCAGCATCAAGAAGTCATCGGCCAACAACATACTTGTAAGAGCAAAGGGAAGAGTAAATTGCTGGCATTATGACGCAAGGCTGAAAAACATGGTAATATTCTAATTCTAAAAAGTAAACACTATATCTCTCTCTCATGGAAGGTCATGACGGATCCATGGAGGAGGTAAGCAATCCCTCCAAAAAAGCAGCCCACCTCCATTCATGGAGGTGTTATTTTGAATTTGCTAAAAATAACCATCCATGCCGTTTTTTAAATAGTCCTCTGGACATATGAACATTTGAAAGGGTGAGTAACACAACCCACGTAAATGTGGTTTCCCCGCAGAGAAATATAATTGCTCACATGACCACCCCATTTTTTGTCGATGGTGTGGAAGTCAAAAAAAAAAAGTGGGGGAAAAAGGATGGTAATGTCACATTCCCCATCACTTAAGTTCGTAAATCAAGCTATTAAACTTTTACCGACATAAACAAACACGGGGGAATGGGTGAAAATAAGGAGAAGCCAATTCGTCACCATCACCAAACAAGAACACCTTCTTTTTTTTTAAAGGAGAATTTATATGTTTGGGAAAGAAAAGAAAAAAAGTATAGACGAAATTCCGGGAAAAAATAGCACAGTTAAAAAGAACCGCCAATTTACCCAGAGAAAAGTGTTTGTGTGTGTGTAGTGAAGCCCAAATTCTATTATGGGTTCACTAGTGCGAAGTAAATATTGAATAGAAAGTCCTTGTCCTCTTCTTCTATATTGCGGCGTATGTACTACAGGGAGAAATCAAATTTAAAAAAAAAACTATTGAGAGAGCTTCATCATACAGCAACAAGTGTACCTATGTAATGCTTACGTACTCACAGCAAAGCAAATGACATTTAAGTATCCAGAGAAAAAAAAATCCTCTTTCACAACGCAATAGCGGGGGATTTTATTTTGTTGACAAAATCCCGAAAAAGAAATTGAGTCACTTTGGAAAAAAGCTCATTCCGTCTGCTTTTCTTCCCTTTTATTTTACCTTCTGCCTCAGGTACACAATAAGTACTAACAGATTTCTCCATCCCCATACTGTCTTGTATTTTTACCAAATTCTTCCCCCAACCTTATTTTGACTCACGAAGGTCAAAAACCGTGGAGATGTAAGCGGACCCCAATATTTTTTGTGTGGGACCAAATTATCCCATGTCATTTCATTTTCTCATCCGTCCTGTAAATCTTAAATTTTAATTTTCCCGCCAAACCCTACCGTTTTCTTTCTTGAAATTATCACCCTTGTAACTTGTAAATCCAATGGTATTACCTATTGATCATTAAAAACGTCGGTTTTATTAATTAATAACTAATTAATAACATACATATATGTAATATTCTTCCTAAACATGATGATTGTTCTTCATTGTTGAGCTCAAGACTGGGGGGGGGGGTATTGCTCCCTCTTTCAAGAGCCCGTGGAAAGTGAAGGAGAAGCACGGTACAAAGGGAATTTGGAAGGGAATGCCTCCCTTGTATTTAAGAAGTACAGAAATGACAAGCACACAATCACGTGCCACCAGAGATATTGCAATAATTGCGAAGTGAAATCGGAACCATATGGCAGAGGGAAGAGGGGAGGAAATGCCGACGTGCTACATAATCTCTTTCAAGTACTTTCCCTATAGTTATACATATGTATACCTATGTATAGGTATAATGACGGGGTACAACGTGAGGTTTGTTAAGCCTTGAAAGAGCATCTACTTCTGCGAATGCATATAGATTGTGTAATGCTATGAAGAAAAATTCTTATATTATATTTACGAAAGAGGCGGAGGAGAGATGAGAGAAAGGAGAAGGACGTGAAGGAGATGGGAGGAACAGGCTGAGCGGAGAAGTCAGAACAAAGTCAATTGGAATGTGCTCTTGTCTCTCTCTCTCTCTTTCTCTTTCTCTCCTTTCTCCCTGTTTCTCTCTCTTTCTCTTTTTCTCTCTTTTTCTCTCTTTCTCTCCCTTTCTCTCTCTGTCTCTCTTCTCTCTTTCTCTCTCCCACACTCTCTCATTTCCTCCCTCGACGCCTCTAATTTCCTCTGCCATACCTTCCTTTCCTTTGTCTCTCTCAACCTTTCTCTTAGACTCATTTGACAGGCTCCTACTGCTCCTCCTATCCCAAAGAGCGTCATGAATGTCGGGATATAGTAATATAAAAATGCATTTTACGTCGCCATCTCTCCCTTCGCGTCGTCTTTCCCATTTACAAAGAGTAGCAGAAAAACAAGGGCAGAAACAAATGTACCAGACGGCCAAACCAGGAGCAACAACAACAATCCTGTACAAAGTTTTTTTTTCTTCGGAGCCTCCTTCCCTCTCCAACTGTCACTTGGCACCACAAACAAAATTTTGGCCCGACGACAATAATGTGTGCTCTCGTTTTATTTAAAAAAAAAATTTGACATACACACAACGATGCCCTGCATCTCCCTCCTCCTCCTCCCCTCCGCCCTCCACAAAAGACTTCTTCTTTGACTCCTTTTTAATTAGATTTATCTCTTCAAGTAGGAGCAACAACTAATGTAGGTAATAACTTCCCATCCATTTTACAATGTGCGCAACCTTGGACGACTTTCCATGCCTTTTCAAATATGACATATGGGGAATATTTGCGTAATTGTGTGTTTTGAACACTCCCCCACACATACGCGGGCATACCAATCCCAACTTTGTTCCTTTACACTTTTTGTTATATGCCCAACAACATGTATAGATGCGTTGTAGTAGTCTGGGCTCTTTTTCTGCATAAAAATGGAAATATAACGGCAGAGGTTGGAGAATGGCCACAGGCCGGGTTCATAGGCCTTACTGCCGTTTGGTGGTGAAAATGTCAATGGGTTCTTTATTAAAAGGCATTCGTATTTAGTATCCGTACATATTCTAGTAGCTTTAGGGAGCGAGAGAGAGAGAGAGATTTGCAGGAGAAGGACAGTCTGGAAAGTTGAAGTAGAAAGAGGGCGAGGGAAAGATGTGGTCAAAACATGTAGAAAGAGAAAGAAATTGATAGAAAGCGGAGAGAGAACCCAGACAGACAAATAAGACGGAGAGAGAATGCGAAATAGAAAAAAATAGAGCTAGAGAAATTAGAAAACAACACAGAAAGCAGAAAGATAAAGACACAAGGAAAGCAAGAAGAGAAAGACAAAAGGAAATCAGAAAGAGAAATACAGAAGGAAAGCAGCAAAATGAAGACAAGGAAAGCTAAAAAGAGAAAGCTGAAAGATGAACAGAAGGAACGCAGACAGAGAAAGCAGAAAGATGAAGATAAGGAAAGCAGAAAGAGAAAGCACGAAGATGAAGAGAAGGAAAGCAGGAAGAGGAAGAGAAGGAAAACAGAAAGCGAAAGCTCAAAGAGAAAGTAGAAAGATAGAAAAGAAAGTAAAAAATTCGAAGGCACAGGGACGGAAGATTGAAAAGAGGTACAAAAAGAGGATATAAAGACAGCAGAAAAAACAGTGAAAATACACCCGTCCATGTATGTATGTACATATGTATGTATGCCATAGGAAAAATAGGGTGTCATTATGTCATCTCTCGATACCAATTTCCCCATAAAAACTGCCCCGCAATTGCCGCGTCACCATTTCGGTTGAGAATGTCGTCATTATCATTATTACAGGGGACGCAAGACCCCACATTGTCACATAGGACTAGCCCATATGACATTATCTATATTGATACTACTAGGTAGCTTTGCCCCTCGAATACTAGCCCTGTGTGTGTCTCCCCAGTGCCACTGTCACACATGGGACACATCACATTTCACTTGACTCATATGATAAGGTATAGTAGAATTCAATACATTTCACTCCCACACAATTCCTTTTGCTCGTATGTGCCACACATCCCAAAAAAAGACATGGGTAGCTATGAAGAAATTACATAAAGGATAAAGCTAGGGAGTGGAGTCACTTTGTGAAAGAGAGAAAAGGGTGGAAAAAAACCGCACCTGTTGCCTTTTCCTCCTTCAATATTATTATTGCTACTGCTACTTCTCTATGTGTACAGTAAGGTTACAAATCTCATTGAAGAAGGAAAAACTCTTTGTCGTGAAAAAAAAAAGTCCTGCATCAGCAGCAACCATATAAATGCTCCTACAGCAACTTACAAGTGAATCAAATTTGACATAACACTCTGAACTTGTCTTCATAATCCTTCCTTTTAGCTTCACCCATTCTATACCCTTCTATACCATTCTATACTATCACTTACCCTCCACCTCCTCTCTATCACACATTCCCTCCCTCTCTTTCCTCTCTTATTGCAATTGAAAAATGCCCTTTTCACTCCAACACCCGCTACCAGCCTGGGGTCAGATCAATACGAAGACACACATTATTCTAAATATAATATTTATTATAATTAAATATATACCCATAACCGATTTTCCACTTTCTTTCCGTGGGCATGACACAGACAGGGGAAAATGTGGGAATCTTTGCGAAATTGAAAGCCAGAGAGAGAGAGAGAGAGCGGGAACGCGAAGGGGAAATGAAAGACGGAAATAGGCTAGAAAGAGAGGGAACAGCTTGTGGTTGACGAGGAACAGAGATTTTGAATGAGGAAGAAACGAGATACAAAGAAATTTAAGAAACCGTTTCAGAAATAATAATAGCCGGTAGCTTGCCGCAAACGTGCCATTAACGTGATTAACAAATACCTATCGCTGTTGATCTATTGGACCTAAGAAATACCTAATAAATACGGCCATCGCGAGAAATAAACGTGACCTGGAATTAAAAAAGAAAAGAGATGGTGCAGGAAAAAATATAACTGAGAAAGGAAAAAAAGAGATGATGCGAGATGAAGTGGAAAGAGAAACGAAAATGTAGGAGAAAGAAAGAGAAAAATGAAGGAGAAATAAAGCAAAAGAGAAAAATGAAGGAGAAATAAATCAAAAGAGAAAAATGAAGGAGAAATAAAGCAAAAGAGAAAAATGAAGGAGAAATAAAGCAAAAGAGAAAAATGAAGGAGAAATAAAGCAAAATAGAAAAATGAAGGAGAAATAAAGCAAAAGAGAAAAATGAAGGAGAAATAAAGCAAAAGAAAAAAATGAAGGAGAAATAAAGCAAAAGAAAAAAATGATGAGGTTTAAAGGAATGACGGAAAAACTAAGATAACAGCGAGAAAATTTGATAAAATGAAAGAAATTACAAAGAGAAAGTAAAGGAGAAATGTACCAGTAACAAAATGAGATAAGAACAGACAGAAACAGAATAAACAGAAAATCAGAAGAGAAAATAGCTCTCATATAGAAGGGTAAAAATGAGAGAAAAATGAAAGCAAGCAACACTGCGTGAGTAACCGACTGAGCCAGAAAAATATTCGAGAGAGAATGAGAAGAATTGCAAGAGGAAATGTGCGTTAGTAGTAAAAGTGTTAAATAACTGAAAAAGTGATAAAAATATTCCGGCTTAACATTCTCCCACCCGTGTAGTCATTCCTCCAAATCCACTGTTAAAGCAACTTTCCCATGAAAAAGTGTATAATCCCTTCCAGTGAGGGGGAAAAGACATAAACGTGTATATTATAATATGGAGGGAAAATCCACTCAAAATATTACATTCCCTCTTCATTCAAAATCCTTTCCTCTTATTACATCTTCATACTCCTCTCTCTCCCTCTGTCCCTCTCTCTCTAGTCCTCCATAAATTGAGTTACACAAAACTCCCACAGAGATGAAACTACTTTCACTCCTGCCGCACATTGCTATCATTATTATTACCTACCCACTCCGTTGGTAGTATTGCCGGTCCTCTCTGTATGAAACGTCACTAGAGAGAGAAAAGGAGGAAGAGAACGCGAGAGAGAGAGAGAGAGAGACGGAGAGATCGAGAAAGGAAGAGAGAAAAAAAGAGAGAGACTCAGAGAAAGTATGAAAGGGACAGAGAGATAGAGAGAAAGATTCACCTTTCCGCTTCCATAAACTTTCCTCCTCCAACCGTCGATGTATAGAACCGCGTACAAATGCAAATTTGCAAATAAAATATTCCCTCCTCCATCTCCTGCCTTGTTCGGAGCCGTACAATTTCATTCATAATGTCACAAGTTATCTTCACACATGCATCATCATCCTCCTCGTCTCTTTCCCACTATCTCACTCTCCCTCTTACCGAGATAGAAAGATGCGGTTTGAAATCCTTCGTATTGCCAGTCACGAGTGCACAGCTGGAATTTTGGAAAATCCAGGAAAAAAAGGGAAGCATTTACAAGTGAACGAAATTTCTCATGGAAGTCAGCTACAATTGCCCGGAGGGCTCAAATTCAATCTCAACTTTTCCATATTTCTCCCCTTCCACTTCCCCTTATTTTTTAGTATTTTTCAAGTATGTATTCTTTTATTTTCATTTGTAGTAACTGTAGGTTTGTAGGTGTAAAAATAATCTCTCTAAATAAATACGGGTGTGCGTCATCATGGGATATCTTGTTTATTGAGGAAAACGTTATTTGCGAATGTTTTTTTGGGGGAAGATGTAAGAAAAAATATCCAAGAAAATACTCAGGTGTGGTATCACATCATAGGCTCCAAGTTTTATTAATAGCCACACTAACAATACGAGGTAAAAATGGAAAAATATGTATGTATATGCTCCTAAATGTGTCCTCCACGAAAAAATCCGTATCTTGTTAGTCCAATTTTTAAAATCCAATAAAAAGGAAATATACGAGGGGGAAGATTGCCGGAGAAGTGTGATACCTCCAACAAAAACTAGCCTTTTCATTCCAGAAATCTATATTTAGCCCATTTCTCTTCTCAGCTGCATACAGACTCACACATTCATCTTGGGATGAGTGACACCATGAGCTCTTTCACCTTTTCCCTTTCACAACAATGAACAAGTCATGGGGAAGTGAGGAGAGATGAGGTGGAGACGGGGGAGGCGGCTTACGAGACAAATGGGTGGGGGAATGCATGAAAAAGCAAGTGGGTGGGTACAGTGAATAAATATAGGGAAAATCCGCGATGCTCGTCGTGTATTCGACCCAACAAAAAGGGGAAGGTAAAAGCCATTATTGTCGACACAGTGCATAAACTTAATCATTTAGGGACACACACACGCCTAAGCATTAGATCCAGGTAAGACACACTCGCATAAAACATTTTGTATGAAGAGCTACAGTATACAGAAGCATTTACGTACACATATATACATATACAAATCCCGGTATATTTGATGCCCTTGGTTTCATTCTTGAATATGTCCTCCTCGCTTTCGCTTGGTATATTTCCTCCTTTGCGTTTGTCATTATTCCACCTTCTGTGTATGAATTTCCCTTCTAAATGTTAGACTGCATTTCAATTCTCGTGTCACCGCCTACCTCAATAATCATTTTTTATTTGTTTCGGGCTTCCCCTGTTCCCGAGTGCTTTCACCCATTTTGTTCCGTGGTATAAACTCTTTTCTATGCCTTCACCGTGCTTTATTTCTATTTATTTCTTCATTTTTCTTTGAGCCTAAACCTTACTTTCTCTGTATTTCTTTCTTTCGCGTTTCTCTTTATTTATTCCCTAATTTCATTCGCGCTTCTCTTTATTTATTCCCTAATTTCATTCGCGTTTCTCTCTATTTATTCCCTAATTTCTTTCGCGTTTCTCTCTATTTCTTTCCTAATTTCTTTCGTGTTTCTCTCTATTCATTTTTTAATTTCTTTCGCGTTTTTCTCTATTTCTTTCCTAATTTCTTTCGCGTTTTTCTCTATTTCTTTCCTAATTTCTTTC
>JAQGBT010004975.1:0-15311 GCA_034698585.1 Disparrhopalites patrizii
TCTCTCTCTTTCGCTTTCTCTCTCTCTTTCGCTTTCTCTCTCTCTTTCGCTTTCTCTCTCTCTTTCGCTTTCTCTCTTTCTTCCTCTTTTGCTTTCTCTCTTCCTTTTTCGCTTTCTCTCTCTCTCTCTTTCGCTTTCTCTCTTTCTTCCTCTGTTGCTTTCTCTCTCTCTCTTTCGCTTTCTCTCTCTCTTCCTCTGTTGCTTTCTCTCTTCCTCTTTCGCTTCCTCTCGCTCTTTTCCTTTCTCTCTTTCGCTTTCTCCCCCTCCCACTTTCGCTTCCTCTCTTTAGCTTCTCCCTCCCTCGCCCTCGTATACTGCCAGGGCTATTACTAACTGCACATTTCCCCCACTCTTCCCTCCATCTCCTTCCCTTTCACACATTCCTTCGTAGAGCCACACAGAGGTCCTTATGGCAAATATAATGGCCACGGTGGCAGCTACTTCCACTACAGACATACACTTGTATCCCCGACATTCAACACCAGGCTTTCTCCCACTCGTTCTCCTTCTCTCTGTCTGTTCCCTTCTCTCTCTCTCCCTCACCAGAAGTAGCTCCAGTCTCACCATCCAATAGCTCCATGTACATTCTAGATTCAACCACTATCCCTACATAGCCACATCAGAAAATGTATGGGAGAAAGGGGGAAATGTGTAACTACCCAAAAAAAAGGTAAAAATGGAATCAGAATTCCTTTTTTTCTCTTCCTCCGATATTTCTCTCTTTCCTCCTCTTTCCTTCTCTCTCACTCTCCCTCTTCCATTTTGCAATATTCCTCTTCTTCCCCATTCCAAGTCTCATTGACACTAAACACTGTAAATATGCATTTGAAAAGGTATGGATTTTCCCCGGTGGTAATACGCGAGGGGTAGCATTAGAGGATGTTATTTAACATTATTCCTGGTGGAATTCCCCCCTTTTTTCTTGTATGTTATTAGCATTTGAAACAGTCAATGTATGTAGGTAGTGTCGTACTTTTTTTCTCTCTCTCTCTCTCTCTTTCGTCCTACAAGAGGAGATGCAGTAATAGTACGGGGGGAAGGACTGTAGGGGGATTGTGAGGGGCACCAAAGTACTAGGAGAAAGTCGGGGAGGGTAAGTAGTAGTATAGTAGGGAGTAAAGTAGGAATATAAAAAAAATAGTAGTATAGTAGTAAGAGAGGCTGGAGCAACAGCGGAGGTAGGAGAGCTGTGGAATAAAATGAGAATTTTGACTAAGGAAAAAATTTCATCACTACTGCCATTACTACCATTACTGCTACTACAATACTCTCAAAAGGGAGTTGTTCCTCCACGTTAAGAGCTTACTCAATGCTTTGGAAGCGGAGATACAGAGAGAGAAATGGAGGGAGAGAAAGAGGGGAAAGAGAAAGGACCTACACATTTTCTTTCTTTCCAACAAAATGGCTATCAAGTCTGAAACAAATGGACATTATCTATGGAAATACGAGCTTCTGCTTCTCCCATATCTCTCACGCTTTTCCCTTTTATTCCCCTACTTTCCTTTCCCGCCTTCTATCTTTATCTTTGCCAAAAAAGAGTCTACCTGCCTCACTTTCTCTTCCTCTCGCCATTTCTCTTTGTTGGACCAGACTCCTTTCTGACTCTTCTCAATTCCCATTATGACAGGTGTGACTTTCTTTTTCTCCTTTTGCTCTTACTTTCACTCTCTACTCTCTTAGTTCCATTTTTCTGTTATGTGTTTCCTCTTTTTTACTTTCTCTTTTGGCTTTCTCTTTTGCCTTTTCGCATTATCTTTCCCTTTTCAAAGCTACAGGTTATGGTTTTGTCTCTATTCGTCTGGTTTTCTTTTTGGCTGCTTTTGCACTTCAACTTTCTCTTCTGCAACAATTCTCTTTTCGTCAATTCAATAGTTTCTTGTAGTGCCGATTGTGTGATTAATTCTGACCATCCGGCTCTCTCTTTTTCCGTTTCATTTTCCAGGTTGAGCTTTCTATGTTTTCCTTTCATTTTCCTTGTTGAGTTTTCTCTTTTTCCCTTTAATTTTCCTTGTAATTTTTCTCTTTTGGTCCTGCATTTTCCTTTTCTGCTTTCTTTTTCCCCCTAAATGTGTGCCCGGCTATTTTCCCTGCTTTTAATCTAGCCATTTCTGATCTTTGTATGTTTCAGCTTTCTCTTTCAGAAAATGAGGCTTTCTCCGTCTTATGAATTTTGTATATATGTATATGTATTTCTCTTTATTCCCTACTTGGGTTCTCTCCTCTCCTGCCGCGTGGGAAACTTTCTCAGCCGACATTATTTTTATACATGGAACTTTCTCCTCCCTCTTTGTCTACTGCCTTTGAATCCATTTACTTTCTTTTGTTGAAAATGCTAATCTGTCTATAACTGGCTTCCCCCTCACTCTCATCTCTCTGGCTCCCATTTCCCTGGAATATCTTTATGTCCTTACCAAATGGTACTGCAAATGAATCAGGTATTTTTCAGTTTCATTTCAACTGGTGAAACGTCTGTATTAGCCAAATCCTTCCAAATGGTTTCCCCTCTATGTACATAGTCTTACATACGCTTTTAATACTTTTGGGTAAAATCCACACTTTTTCCCTTCTTGGGTAGACTCGATCAAGGATTTCTTTCTCGCCTTCAACATTCTACTTCAAGTTTACCCCCCTGATATTTAGCGTTAAGGTTTTCTCCCATTTTGTAAGATTATTTAATATATTTTAAAATTTCCTGCTTAAACGTGAAATTGCAGTAGACTTTATTGGGTTGTTTTGTTGAGTGTTGGATATCACTAGTACTTTGTTTTCCTCAAGAGTTTCAATTATTTTGAGCCTTTGTATTTATTTCTAGTGTTCACATGATTTGTTTTTATTACAACGGCATCTCTTTATTTTTTGGAGTTTAATCATATGCATATCTCTGTGAGTATAAATATCTTATGGGTGATTTTATTTGGCTTTCCCGGATTTTCAATTTTATCCTCTCTTTGACGTTTTTTCCCTTTATTTGGAAAATTGAATCTTCTTGGAGTAGTAAATATATCAATTTCTCTCTCCTTCTCTCTCTCTTTTTTCCTCTCACTCTCTCTCTCTCTATCTTTCTCTCTCCCTGTCCTCCTGGCTCCGTGGAAACTATCAAGGATAGAAGTTTAACTACTGGAAGTTGGACGGAGGGAAGGGTAGGCTCATAACTTTAACTATGGCTTCACTAGTACTAGTACTAGAAAAAAAAAGCACGCCTGCATAACTTTGAAGGGAGGGAAACTCTTCTTTTTTTCCCCTATATATTCTCCATAGTTTTCTCATGATCATCCCTTACAAAGATATGTACATGCATGTTTTCGTCGGCGGGGAAGGGAAGCATTACAACGGGGCTTTACGGACGTATAATGTGTGGAGAGAATGTAGATCTTACGTTAAAAAAAAACTTGTTACATGTACACATGGACATAAATCCATTGAGGAGGAATGTTCTTTCTTTCGCATCTTTCTCCCGCTCTCTCTCCCTTTTCTTTCCATCCTCACATTACTACATCCGTTTTGGAGTCTTCCTCTTTGAAGGAGAGAGAGTGGGAGAGAAAAAAAACTTATATGGTCTTATTACTAAAAGACTATGTGCGTAAATTCAATCGGAGGGAAAGGGGGGAAAATATGGTGGAGGAGAAAGAGACAAAGTTGCTAACCCCGCCTCTTCTTCCCGTGTTCGGATATATCTTCTTTCTTCCTTTTTTTTTATAAAAAAAATGGGAAAAGGTACAGGGTATACATCTTTTTCTATGTGGGAGGTTTCCAGACGCTGTCTTCCCCGTCTCCTGCCCTTTATCTTACTCTCCCTCTTATTTTCATCACCTTTTGATTTCCTAGGAACTCATTTTCCACAGCTTTTTCCTGGATTTTTGGATTTCTCCTTTAAAGAGTCTTTTTTCCTTCCAGCTTTCACTTGTCCTTTCTTTCGCTCTCTCTGTCCTCAATATATTTTTCTCCTTTGCTTTTGGTGTATCTCGCTCTCTTTGCTTCTCTCTCTGTATTCCTTTCTCTATCTTTCTATACTATTTTCTCACTCTGTATTCCTCTCTCTTACTCCTCTCTTCGTCTCGTTTTCTCTGTCTGGTCGTCTCTCTTTCTCTTCGTCTGTATTCTCTCTCTTCTTCCCTTTCAGTATGCCTTTCTCCCTCTATGACGCTTTCCGCATTTGTATCCCTTGATTTTTCTCTCTTCACCTCAGCCTCGTTTTGACGCCTTGTGTCTTACTCCCTCAATTTCGCTTTGTGACACTCGATTTGTCTCCACTTCTCTTGCTTCCGTGTCCTGCTCTCTCTCTCCCTGCCCTCCTATTTGTCTCTGCACATCTCACTTTCTCCCGATTGCTCTATTGAGCCCGACTTTATTTTTCTCCGTCCCTCTCATCGTTTTGCGATGTTTCGATCTCTATCCCATTCCTTGCTTCTCGGCTGACATCTATTGTTTTGGGATTGTTTATGGAGCCGTTAATTGTTTCTATAATTAGCTGTATTATTTTGCATCATTTTCTCCTTTGCCCGCGTTTGTCTCGTTAACTATTTACTACTCTCTCTTTGCATCTCGTTGTATATAATTTGGTTTCTTTCTGTCGCCTTTTTCTTCCGCATTTCATTCCGTTGAAATCAGTTTGCTTGGTTTTGGAAAAACCTTCCCTGTTCATGTCTCCCAATGCTGGGCTCTGTCTCGCTTTCTTTCCCTCGAAGTCTCTCTGAAGGGTGGGAGTGTCTGGAGGTCTTGGAGAGTTGCCGGAGTCTTCCCCCGCTGGCTGTGTCTATGCCAAGCAAGTGATTTCTCTCTAGCTCTCTCTCTTTCTTTCTCTCCAGCTCTCTCTCTCTCTCACTCTTTCTCTCTCTCTTTTCAGCTCTCTCTTTCTCTCCAGCCCTCTCTCTCACTCTTTCTCTCTCTCTTTTCAGCTCTCTCTTTCTCTCTCTCTCGCTGGCTCTCTATTCTAGGTTATTACCGAACGGCTTCCATCTCGCTCTCTCTCTTTTACGTGTGCATACTTATTTGTCGCCAGTTTTTCTTTTTCCCCATAGTTCTGTACCTTATTCAGTCTGCTGGTGTCGCCCTGACCCGTAAATCTCACTTGCACTCCCTGTCAAAGAGCGGATTTCTTTCGGTACATACTTCTCAGCCTCTCTCTCTCTCTCTCCAGCCGTGTGTCTCTCTCCATCTTTTTCACTGTATATTTAATGATAAATTGAAATAAAAAAAAAGAGGGGAAAGTGTGTGATTGAATGGAAGCGCTTGTAAAAATTACGGAGTGTCACAATGCATCCCACCCACTGGGAGCATCTTCTTTTTCACTCAAGAGTTCCTTTGCTTTCTCTTTCCCTTTCTCTCTCTCTCCCTCTCTCGATCTCTCTCTCTCTCTCGATCTCTCTCTGAGCCTCTCCATCTCCATGCTTTCCCTCATCCTTGATATTCTTTGTAATGGATAAAAAGGCTGTCATTTCTGTCAATGTGTCCATCCATCAAATCCTTCAAAAGTTTTCCTTCCCTGAGAGAACTCCCCCATTTTCAGCATCTCTTCACCCGGTGACAGACCCGGAATTTTCGAAGGATTCCAACTGGAGACAATTTTTGAGGGGGAAAAATCGAGGGTGGTGGTAATGGAGAGAGTCGCACCTTCTTTGAGGGAAATATAAGGGGGGTTTCTTAGGGAAAATTAATTCCAATTCCAGTCTTCAAATATTGGGAGAAAATATTTGGAGAAATTTCACGAAGTTTTGATGCTTTCTATTTTTATTGGGAGTGATATTTTGCGGTATTTTTGATGCTTCTATTCACCGTTTGAATTGTCCCGCTTGTGTGAATTTTATTCACGTGTTCACCCCCGTTTTCCGGTCTTTTGTTCCCGTGTTTTGCATTTTTTGATCTTTGTTTTTTTTTCAGGTGTGGCTTTGTATTCCCACAGTTTTTTTTTTATATATCTTTCTTTTTTTATTTGGCTTCCTTCCTCCTCTGGTTTATATTTCGCGCCTCCGTTTCCCTCCGCATCCAAAAAATCTTCCTTTTATTCACCCAGAGGTTTCTATTTTTTTGGTCGTAGTAACTTCTTTTTTTCCCCTTTCATTTATAAGTTCTTTGTATTCCTCCCTTTCCTGTTTCCTTCTTTTTTCTCCCTTCATTCTCCCTCTCACCCAGACATTCGGAGAGTTCCTTTTTGGACCAGTACAATATAGAAGATTTAAAAAGAATCGGGGGAGTGCAACAAAAAAAAAATGTATAGACGGAGAAAGGAAAGAAGTTGAGAGCTCTTCCGCTCCCAATACATGGGAGATACATATGAATTTACTTTTTTTCGCCTTCTCTTTCTATACTCACAGCCAGGAGAACTTTCCCCTTGAAGAGAAAAAAAAGCTTCCCGAGACTTGCAGTGGTCTTATGGTCCCAGTGACAAAGAGATCTCCTCTTGTCTTCTTCCTCTTCGTCCAATCCATCCTTTTTTCTTCATCCACACTTTCTCCACCTTAACACTTCTATTCCGTTTTCCCTCCGCCAACTCCTCCGTCCCCTGTGCTTCCCTTCAAACAACTTTCTGTTCTCATAATAATCTATTAGGATTTTCTCTTGAATCCGGATGACGGGTAACTTTCAAGGGAAAACGAGGAGGGAAGAGGGGAAGGAACGGCAGAGAAAGTGTCCAAGTACGAAGGGGTAAAAAAAAACATGGAAGACAGACGAGAGAAAATGGAGGGAAATCTGAACTTTCAACCTGGTGAAAAGGAAAAGGGTTATGTATCATCACATTCTTCCGCTTCTCTACATGTACACGGATCATTCGTCCTTTTCTTTCATTGGCTCTTCAAAGTTTTCTCTTCCTTTCTCTTGTTTTTCTACACTTCTATCTCCTTTATCTCTGCATCATGCCCTTCGGTTTTGCTTCTGACATTAAATCTACTTTGTCTCGCTATTTCATCACATTTACACTATTTCTTCTCTCTTTCTCTCCATATTTCTCTTCTGTTTCCTGTATTCACACTCTTTTCCTGTATTTATTTTTTCTTTTTCTCTGCATTAATTCTCTCTTTTCCTGTATTTATTATCTCTTTTCACTTCCATT
The DNA here is from genome assembly GCA_034698585.1 of Disparrhopalites patrizii. Lineage (NCBI taxonomy): Eukaryota > Metazoa > Arthropoda > Collembola > Symphypleona > Sminthuridae > Disparrhopalites > Disparrhopalites patrizii. Next base: position 7,049 of record JAQGBT010004975.1, read on the forward strand.
TATTCTCTATTTTTCCACTGCATTAATTCTCTCCAATTTTTCCTTGTTCCTGGATTTATTCTCTCTTTTCCTCTGGTTTGTCTCTTTTCCTAGCATTTTATCACTATTTTCTTCTTTTTCCCCCAGTATTTTATCTCTATTTTGTTCTTTTTTTCTGCGTTTATTCTCTCTTTTGCTCTATTTCCTCTTCGTTTCTGAGCATTTTCTCTCCATTTTCTTGTCTCTTTTTTTCCCTTTGGTATTTTTAACTCGTGCTTTCTCTTTCTTTAATTTCTACCACTTTCTCTATTCTTTTATATCGCTTTTTGTACTTTTCCTTATTTCATTCTCGTTCTTATTTTCTATTTTATTTTCTATAACATTTGCCTTTCTTTTCTATCGCATCCGATCGCACTCCCTGCTGTTGTTGTCTGATCACGAATGTTATAAATTTTCGACGGCTGTGATTCTTCGTATTTTTGCTTGCTCTATTTCTTTACCATATTTTGGCTCTTCAATTTCTCTGTTACTTTACTTTGCTCCGGCTTATTCTGTTTACTTTGGACGAACTTGCTTTCTCTAAAACTTTCTCCCAATGGTTATATGTATCTGTATACTACACGTTTTCCCGCGATTCTCGTGATGTATTACCATTATCTTTTTCTTTCCATTTAAAAATCTTCCCCCGGTCCTTTCTCTCCCCAACTTTGTCCTTTTATTCCTTATAGCCGGTAGTTTTCTCCCGCTCTTATTTCGTATCCCTCCCCCTCTCCGGCTTTTTTAATGTCATTTCCCTCCAGAGTTTTAAGAGAAAGTAGTGTAGTTTTTGGTGATGTTTGTACTCTGTGTGTACACCGGGAGAAGATTTATTGGGTCGCAAACAATTCTTTTATCCTTTGGGGTGTTTTACCAAGGACTTTTACTTTGGCTTAAGACGTTGCAAACCACAAGTGTGCTTCTGTAAGTCTGTCGTATCTGTTATTCTGGGAAGATTTTTCTTTTTGGGTGGGAAGACCAAAGAAATGGGAAAGATACTGGGGAAGTCCAGACATTTTTTAGGTTCCTAAAAATTCATATCCAAAATGGGCATTGAAAAATTTTAGTTGAATAAAAGCGGGGGTAAAAGGGAAGAAATGGAGGAAACGTGACCCGATATTATAACACTGTATCAGCCTCTGTATGTACATATACGTACCCAAATTAATACAAAAGCTTGTAAAGGATTTTGCCCAAGTTTCGTGTGGTGGTAACAGGATAAATCGAGAATGGAATAAATCGTTGGATTTCAACGCCATCCTTGAAAAGTCATTAGACAAATTGTTTCCAAATGCACTCTCTCTCTCCCTCTTTCCTTCTCTCTCTCTCTCTCTCTCTTCCCTTTCCCTCTACAAAATCATGACAAGTCCTTGTGGTCATAAATTTTTTGGGGAGGACAAAGCTCCTACAATTCTGTAAGGAGGGGATGTAACCGTCCAAAAAGGACTTTTTTATGAGTGAAATAGGCTTTTAAGCTTTAGTTTGGCCAGTGTTGGAGGGAAAGTCTGGAAATGGTGGTAGTAAAATCTCCGGAATTCCAAACCATTGTCTCTCCTTTCCCCTCCAATTCTCTTTTTCCTCTTCTCCCCTCTTTCCTCCATTTCCAAATTTCTCCTCACAAGTTTTAGGATATATGCCTTAAGCTATATCCTTTTCTAGCCCGTTGGCACCACTTCTCCCCATACTTGCCCCTTCCCCATCCCTATTTTTGTCCTATTCTTCACCTTTTTAAACTTTCTCTCTTCTCATCCACTTTATCTACTTACCAATTCTCCCCTTCCATTTCATCCCTTCCCTTCTTCATTCTGAATTTCTTCCTTTCTCCATTTTTTCTTCCATTCCTCCCCTTTCTGACCATCCTTCTCCCCCCATTGCCTGCCTCTGTCTCGGTAGTCCCCTGAAATAATTGTAGATTAACCCCCGCAATTTGTCCCCGGCCACCATCCTCACATTGTGATTTCGGCTTCCTCTTATTATGCGTAAGAATCTTTTCTGTTGAGCATGGGAAAAGGCTTAAATTGTGGTGAAAAGGGAGTGCTAAAAAATGAGGTCCTTTGTTGTACTTCAACCCCACTAAATATTTTCTCCTTGTCTATACCAACACACACGCAAGGGGGAAATGTGGGTTCATAAAATATGAGCATTCACCCCGATCTCTTTAGTTTTCCGTGTTAGATTAGTGTATTAGACTTACAGGGTCTCCTTGCCTAAACATATATTGTGGTAGTTTTTATGTTAAAATTTCGTACTTCCAACTACTTCTATGGTTTGGCAAGAAAGGTGGCTTTCTCGGTGGCGGAGAAAGTGCGAGATGCATGGAACTGGAGATTTAAAAGCGATATAATGGAGAGGGAAAAGAGAAATAGCGCGAAAGCTGAGAGCAAGAGAGACATAGAACGAAAAGATCCGAAAAAAGGGAGATAGCGCGACAAATATAGCGAAGAGAGAGACAGATAGGAAGAAATAGGGCACGGGATAAAAAAGAGAGTGAGACAAAGAGAAGTGAAAAATACAAAAGGAGAGGGAAGTATAGAAATACAAGAGGAGACAGAGAAATAGTAACATAAAACGAGAGAAACAGAGAAATAAGGAGCGAAATGAATAAAAAGAAAAGAAATAACGGGAAAATAAAATAAAGAGCGAAATAAATAAAGACAGAGACAAAGAGAGAAATAAGGAGCGAAATAAATAACGAGAGAGACAACGAGAGAAATAAGGAGCGAAATAAAGCGAGAAATGAAGATAAATAAAGAAGGAGAGAAATAAAAAGAGAGATGAAGAAAAATAGAGATGGAAAAACATAAAGAGAGAAATGAAGAAAAATAGAGAGGGAAAAACATAAAGAGAGAAATGAAGAAAAATAGAGAGGAAAAATAAATAAAGAGAGAAATGAAGAAACATAGAGAGGGAAAAACATAAAGAGAGAAATGAAGAAAAATAGAGAGGGAAAAAAATAAAGAGAGAAATGAAGAAACATAGGGAGGGAAAAAACAAAGACCGAAATAAAAGGGGAAAAATGAAAAAAAAAGTGGACAGAAATGATGAAAAATAAATATGGACAGAAATAAGGAGAGAAATGAAGAAAAATAAAGAGCGAAATAAAATGGGAGACAAATAAAGAGAGAGGTGGGAATAAAGAGAGAGAAAGAAAAAATAAAGAGAGAGATAAAAGGACAGAAGCAGAGAGAAAAAGGGTGAAATCAAGGGAGAGAGAAATGCAGAAATACAGCGACAAGGTGAAACATGAAGAGTGAGAGAAAGAGAAAAGTAAGTAGAGGAGAAGATGGAATGTTGTAGATAAGTTACGTTTAACCTGAGTAATAACTAATATTGGCAGAAAGAGTGAGAGAGAGCGAGAGTGAGCGTGAGAGAGAGCGAGAGAGAGAGAGTGAGAGCAAAGGGTGGAAAGAGTACCACAATCAATGCTGTTACTTGATCGAATCATTAATTACTTCAACTCTCCTGACTCCTGCATGTACTGCACAAACACAGACACACCACACATAAACTTGGCCCAGGGCTTTCTCCGCCATGCACCATTGCCGAACGCTGCCCAGGAAAGTCGTAGTCGTCCTTTCCCTCCGTATGCCCGTAATGTACACAAAACTTCCCCATACTACACTCCCAGTGAAACTCTCCTCACAAAAAAAAATACATAGCTAGGGAATGAGAAAGACCGAGGAGGGGAGGGATATATTGTAAAAGCGAGAAAAAGCTCCGGTGAAAGCTGGAGCGCCAGAAAAAGAAAAACATCCTACGTGGAGTCAATACGTGGAGAGAGGAAGAAAAAAAAACTTACATAAAGGGAAAATCCTTTGGGAAAATCGGGAGAATACCCTTTGGGAGAAGGAGAGCGGAAAATGCATGGAAGAAGAAACGAGGAGGAAAAATACAACCATGCAGAAAAATAGATTTTTTTCCCTTCTTCAAGACATGTTGTTTTGTTTGGGTAAAAAAAAAAATCTTTGGGGGAAAATGTGATTTTTTTGTTGTAAATATGGGAATAACGGGGAGAAAAGTGGGGTAATTAAAATAGCCTCTTCACCAACATGTTTTTACCCAAATTATAAACGTGATATGTGCATCAAGTCACAAATTAAAATGAATGGGGGAAATGTTACGGGAGGAAATTTGATTAACAAGTATAAAAATTTTGGGGAGGAGAAAGCATTTTTGGGGGAAAAGAGAAAGTCGGAAGATGTCGGGATTTCCTGGGGAAGAGTAGAAAATTGAAGAGAGGAAGTCCCCGAGGAAAGGAGGGAAAACGGCGGGAAAAGTGGAGAAATGCTGAGAGTAATAGTGGGAAGATGTGAAAGGAGGGACACCAAAAGAAAATGGGGATGAGGAGGGGCCGAAAAGGACCTTGAAGAGCCAAGAGGACGACGGAGTTGTTGAACAGCTTGGTCGCTTTGAGATTGGAATATTTTAGATCAATTACCATTACTTTTCCAACATTTCACCAGACACCTTAATACCTCTTAGCCTGATTTACATTGACCAGAAAATATGGCATTTCTAAAGGCAGTACCTATAGTCTTGATTCACTCTTTCTCTCTCTCTCTCTCTTTCCGTCGTCTCTCCATATGTAACTCCTTCAATCTCATTCCTTCTCTCATCACATCCCCAGCACTTCCAATTCACTAATTCCACATGCAATCAAACTGGAATCAGAGGAGGGAGAAAAAAAGGAATTCTTTTCATCTACATCCTTCCTTTTCATCTTCTCTCTCCCTCTCCCCGCTTCTCCTATAGCTCTTCCATACAATTTTGCACAATTTCATTCATTCTTCACAAAATGCTCTTTCCTTCTTTTTCTTGTATCTCTTTTTATCACACATACCATTTTTTCTTGGGATCGTACCAACATTTTCTCTTTTTCCTTTTTTTTCTCAAACATTGCTTTCTCCCTTTCGGCCTCTTTATTTGCTCTGTTCATTCTTTCTTTCTCTGTATATGTATACTCTGTGTCTCCCTCCATCATTTATCTTTCTCTCTCTTTCTTTATTATTTCTCCCTTTCCGTCTTTTATTTCTCTCTATCTCTGTCTATCGTTCATTTTCCTTTTTTGTTTCTCTCTCTCTTCCTCTTTTCTCTCTCTACTATCTATTTTCTTTTTCTTCTTTCTCTTTTTGCTTATTTCCCTCTCTCTCTCTTCCTCTTTTTCCTCTCTATTATCTCTTGTCTGTTTCCTCTTTCTCTTTTTGCTTACCCTTGCTCTCTCTTCCTCTTTTTTCTCTCTATTATCTCTTTCCTCTTTCTCTTTCTGCTTATTCCCTTCTCTCTCTTTCCTTCTTTCTCATTTTCCTCTGTCTCTCATTTTATTTAGTATGTCTTCTTCTCTTTTTTACTTCCCGCATCTCTCTTCTCCGTTTTTTCCTCTTTGTCTTTCTCTTTTTTGTGGGCTTCTCACTCTCTATTTTTCCTCTTTCTCGCTCTCTTTCGGATTTTCCGTTCTTCCTCTCTTTTTTATTATTTTTTCTCTTTATTGGTCCTGTCTTATTTGTTTCTATTTCTTTCTCTCGTTTCCTCTCTGGCTCCTTCTCTCTCCGTTTCTTTTTCCTCTCTCTCTCTCTCTCTCTGCTTTTGTTGCTACCCGCTGTTTCTCAGCCTACATACGTCAGCTGCTTGATACTAACACTATAATTTAAGTTATTAATGCATGTATACATATAAGCTCATAATGATTATTGATTAATGTCTGTGGACATAGTGTAATACTTCACCCAGCCTATGGGTTATACCAGATCTAAATCATGAACATGTACTTTTCTATGTAGAGCTTTTACATGGAGCAAAAATGAGAAAAAAGAAACTCACAATCAGAGCAAAATATGGCGCATTGGTAGGAACATTGCAAATTATTTGAACTATCAAATGAGAGGAGGGAAACCATACAATATAAAGTGGGGAGCTCCCAGACGACAATAAAAAGGAGATTCTCCAAAAATCCCGAAAATTCCCGCATCTTTCCCTTTTTTGTAATAATTTTTACATACAACCCCTCTTATCCTCTCATCATCATCTCTGTCAAGTGTGTTTGTGTAGGTTTGATTTTATCGGCCTTGTGCGGCCCCTACATTCCAGAGGAGGCCTCTCTCTCTCTCCCCCGACGTTCTTCTTCTCCCTCCTTTAATTTGTTCTTCAGTGCTTGTACCCGGGAATATTATACCAAGGGTCTATCCCATGTCTATATCAATGCCATCCTACAAAGTGTAGGCGGATGAAGAGGAATGGTAAAAAGAGCTGGAAGTCCTCGTGGCGAAAGGAGTGGAGTTGATTCCAGTTGTAGTAATTCTATTAAGTGAAGGAATGAATTCAACCCACAGCATTAAGATAGTAAAGAGGAAGGGCGAGAGGGGAAGGGGGAAAAAAATGAGAGAATGGGTATATAAAAAAGTACGTGCTGGTCCTAGTGGGGAGAAAGTGGTAGATTTTTTTCCCCTTATTTTTTTTCCCCTTCCACCAGGACTTACCAACACCACTAGGAAATACTACTTTACTATAGGAAAGCGAGTGAACCCTTTTATGTTCCAACTCTCCCCGGCATATATAGTCGTAGGAGTCCCAATCAAATAGGAAAAAGGCTCAGAGACGGCTAAGCTAAAAGTTCCGCCTTTCGCCTTTCCCCCAAAACTCCTGCATCGTAAATCGATTTCCCCGCCCGTTCTCAAGTCAAGGATGGAATTATGTTTTAAAAGCTAGGAATTAAACTAAAATTAAATTAGGGGGAATTATGGACAGTTAAGGCTTTCATCCATATATAGTTAAGTCAACACTGTATGTGTACGCAGTTAGTGTTTATGCGTCGTTAGATTGGTAATTAATCGTAAAATTTTAATCATGAAGAATGTGTACATATCATTTAATTTTCTTTTTTAATTGTCTTTGAGTAAATTAGAAATTAGTTGGCTGTCAGAATGTAATTACATTTGTAGGTTGTAATTGACACGAGTGCAGAATAAAATTATATTTTTTTATGTATGAATTGAAATTAGTTTCAGAGAATATAAATAAATGTGTAGCGAGAAATTCAAATTAGTTTCAGAGAATATAAATAAATGTGTAGCGAGAAATTCAAATTAACTCAGAATGGAATTAAACAGTACGTGAATAGATTGAATTTATCTCAGAATGGAATGAAATTGTATATGTATAAATTGAATTTATCTCAGAATGGAATGAAATTGTATAGGTATAAATTGAATTTAACTCAGAATGGAATTAAATTGTATAAATTGAATTTATAATAATTTTACATAAAATTTAATATGTTGAATTCTACCGTAGATATACTGAAGTTATGAATTTATTAAATTTATTATATCAATACTATTGGCCACTTTGTTGCATATTGACATTTGTGCGTATTTTTACGATTAAATTCAAAGTGAATGCAGCAAGTTAATGGCTTGATACAAAATTGCAAGTAGAGTAAAATGCAATGAAATTCCTGTGATTGAATGAGTGATTGTGTGGGAATTCTTTAAAAGTACGTTGACGGAGAATATTGTTGTAAATGAAACTAGTCAGTTTAAATAGGTACAGAGATGAATGAGTAAACTCACCGGCCCAAATTGTTCAAAGTACGTCCGTACATCCTCAATCGTCGTAGGGGCTGAGAGTCCACCAACAAAAATCTTCTTCGTGCGAGTCACCATCTGAAATACACACCCAAAAAAACATAATTGCTTACAGAGAACCGCGACTCACCAGACCCAACCCGGGCAATCGCCAGTAGAAAAAAAATAATTTAAAAAATTTGAATTATATTTTCTCAATAAATGTTTTGGACTAAAAAATCACTAAACGTCATCTAAAACTGTACTGCACTAATTTCTTGATAAAAACTAAAAACTCCAGTAAATTTTGTCTTACTAAAACCTATTAGCCGTTTCACAGCCAAAAATTGAAATATAATTTTTCTTGGTTAAATATATTGTTTTTTTAAATAAAAATGCTGATAATTTTGCTAAGACCACGAATATTTTTACTAGATTTGCTTTTGCGAACAGTGTTCAAATTTTTTCTCAAATGTTTATTGTTTGTCTTGCTAACAACGTTCATATTTTTTTCTGAAATTTTTATTGTTGTTTTTTGCTAACAACGTTCATATTTTTTTCTGAAATTTTTATTGTTGTTTTTTGCTAACAACGTTCATATTTTTTTAAAAATTATTGTTGTTTTTTGCTAACAACGTTCATATTTTTTTAAAAATTATTGTTGTTTTTTGCTAACAACGTTCATATTT
>JAQGBT010004976.1:0-15310 GCA_034698585.1 Disparrhopalites patrizii
CAATTCCATTCCCGCTGGGGTAGGTGCGACCTTTTTATTAGAAATGCCAGCAATATCATCGTCTTCGGGTTCCTCTGTTGTCCTCCTGCCTTGTGGGTCCACACGAATGGTGTCGTTCAATTCCATTCCCGCTGGGGTAGGTGCGACCTTTTTATTAGAAATGCCAGCAATATCATCGTCTTCGGGTTCCTCTGATGTCTCATTAACGTTATCCGCAGAATCGTTCGGGGATGTCGGCGACGGAGGAGACGGAGGTTGTTCCAACTGCGTTTCTACTGGCCTGCTACTCGGTTCTGGTTCGTGAATATTGTATGGTTCAGCAGTTTCAGCTTCTTCAATCTTTTTCCGGCGCATGAGCGCAGCCAGCTCGTCATCTTCTGGGTCCGTCTCTTTATGTCTTCTGTCAGCACTCCCTACTTCGTCGTCCTCTGTGGAGGTACTGGTAGTTACATCTGGTGGTGTTGTGTCCTCCACGACAAATATGGAAGGAGGTAATTCCGCATACTTGTTGTTAGCTTCAATATCGCTTGGCCGTTCACTAGCACGGGGTGCCGTCAATATTTCCGAAATTTCAGTGTCGGTACGATTTTGTGGTTCGGTGTGAACTTTGCTTTCAGGTGGAAATTTATTATTAGTTAAATTTTCTGTGTTTGGGATTCCTGGGTGACGGCCAACGTTAATCGTTTCATTAGTGTGTCCATGTTGGTTGCGGAAATTATTGCCGTCATCTGGCGGTATTCCAGACTGTACCGCCATGGATGGGCGAACTCCTGCCTCAGCTCGACTTTGTGGCGGGAGGGACATGACAGCATCACTAGGTAATACTGTCTTTTTGTTGAAATCTGGTGGAAAATCCTGAGATGGATTGGGTTCAGTATCAACAGTGTCATTTGTGATTCCAGCAGACACAAGAATCTTGCCACTCACAGGCACATTACCATGTGGTTCTAAATTTCTTCGGTAAGGTTGTGTCTCACTTTTAAATTGAGATTGAGGGGGGAACATATATTCACGGGGTACTTTGCTTTGACTGGTAAAATGAGGAGGTGTGTTTGAAAGTTTTGTTTGTGGACTGACTACATCTTCCTGATTGTACGGTATGTTACTCCGTGGTGTAATTACGGTTACATCTGAGACCGAATACCTGTTTTGATTTACAGCCACATCTGATTTTCCAAGTGAAGGTGGAGCACCATGAAATGAGGGATTTGTGTCAGTTAAACCCCGGGCACCGGAATATTGAACTGACGTTTTTCCTCCTTCGTGTGAGGGGCTAGCATGGGCAATCTCGCCAGGATTTTGATAAGCAAACAGTAGGATTTCACGCGAGACGGTTACCCGGGATTTTTCATGCGCGTTTCGACCCTGCATTTTGTATATACGCTTTACCGGCGTTTTCCCTTGGATACCAATCTTTCGCAGTCTTTTCGATGGACGTTTAATAGCAGTAGCTGGTTTGGTGTATATTTTTTGAGGTTTCGGATGGTGTTCAGTGAATATAACTTCCGGGTTCGAGTGGGATTTTGTGTGTTCCTCAGTCACAATAACAAGCGGTTTGGGGGGAGGGTTATGACGATGCTCTTCGGTCAGTATGACTGCTGGTGTCACATGAGGCTTTTGGCGCTCTTCGGTTAATATAACTACTGGTTTTGCTTGAGGCTTGCGTCGTTTCTCAGGCAATAAAACTTCCGGGTATGGATTTGGTTTTCGACGGCGTTCAGCTAATATAACTTCTTGCTGTGGATGAGATATTCTCTGCACTGCTATATGCTTTGGTTTATATTCTTTGCTGAGAACGACTTTGTCAGGTTCCGTGATAAAGAGCTTCTGCGGCTGCTTTGTTGCTTGTGCTTGATCCAAATTTACACCAGATGAAAGTTGACTTTCACTTCTTTCTCTCTGAAGCTCAGCCTTATGTACGTCCTCGTTGTAGACGCTGTCAATGAGACTCTTTTCACTATCTGGATTTGACAAAGGCTGTGTTTCTTCTAAGGGGTATTCGGGCTCCTCCGCGGGTGAAGGAGGCACCTTTCGACATCCCGAGTAAAAAGCGGAAGGATTTTGTTCTCTCTGCTGTAGCTGACTTTCACTCTCTACAGCTGTTACAGGGCTTGGCTCTGCCATATCTTCTCTACGATTTTCACTTTCATTTAGGAGATCCTCACTATTTTTTGTCGCACCTGTATTTGGTCGTGCCATGCTCCCGTCACGGCCATATTTAATTATTGCCAGCTCAACAGATTTGTCTTCTCGAAAATACGCTTCTTTCTGGCCCCCCGCGTACGCGGAGTTGATGTGTGATTTACGAGGCAGAGTTACAATTTTCCGGACCCGCTTTCTTTCCACTGGTACTCTCTGGATATGTTTTTTTCTTTTATTGATATGAACACGTCGCACTTTCTCTTTTTTAATTTTTCTGCTTCCAGCAAGCAGGACCTTTTGTTTCTTACGCTCTGCTCTTACTAGCTGCAGTCGCTTTGTGTGTTTCTCTCTCTCTCGCAAATTGTCGTCGGGAATTATAACTTTCACTAGCTTTTGCTTCGTGGGAGTTATAAGTAATGTGTCTCCCTGCGGGGCTACGTGGAAATTGTCGTCAGCGTCGCCTGAAAACATTTCTTCTCTACTCATCAGGATGTCCGTATTTGATGGATTCTCTGCGAGGTCTTCTGAATAAGCGGCATCCATATCGTAATTCTCGTTTTCCGCAGTGGGGAAATCTTCCATGATTGAATCAGGATTGTCATCTACAGCATATTCGCCTCCATTTGGCGAATTACTCATTTCTGGAGGGACATCAGCAGAATCTTCAGCAGCGCATATCCGATTTTGATCATTGTTGAAATCCCCATTATTAAAGCCAACCTGGGAATCGGTTTCACGTAGTGATTCCGTTTTGCTAGGCATATCCAAGCCTGTGGATGAATTATTGACGACAGGTTCAGCTACACGAGTGTCTGAAGTAGCAATGGGATTGGAAGCATTACGGGAGTTATAATTTTCGTACAGAAGAAAATACTCTCGTTCGGCAGTTATTCTCTCTTGTACTGAGCCCACTTTCCTTTTCCTGTGTTGAGGTAAAACCAAACGCTCCCTGGAGCCGCTGGAGATTATCTCCGTTTGGGGCACGGATTCATACCTTTTTTGTGACGATGGTGATATCAATCGATAGCGTGTAGATCTTATCACTCTTCTGGCTGCATTCTGGTAATTTCCGTGAAGGTTTCGTTTTTTTTCTAGTCTTGTTTCTTCACGTACCCACTCGGGCAAAATAATCTCACCTTTTCCTGCATGACACATGCTATAATTAGTTAAATGGGATGGTGTTATTTCCAAAAAAAGTATTAATGCATCTTGTAATTTGTGTGCTACCAACGTGCATCCCTTGGGCTTTGCGACAGCCGGCATTTCACATATTCCTCGGACGCATAGCGATAGTACTTTGGAGAATCGGACTTTCCGCGCAATTCCCAACTTGGAAATGCTTTCAATCTTGACAGTTTTCGTATCCAGAGTATGGTCAAATCAGTATTTACCTATATGTAACGAGAATAACTTTACTACCTTAATCACTATAATTTTATAAGCTGTGGTATTAAACCTTTCGTAGCAAAATCGTTTGAGATTTAACTCACACGTAACTCGAAGAGCGTTGCATTTATATCCAATGCCAACAATAACTTTTGGCGTCCAAGCAGTCGTTTGTAGGACAGACCGGTGATGTTTAATGACTCTATAATCGGAGCCACGATCTGGAAGGAAGTATTACTAGAGGATTTGGCTGCGATAACAGTGAAAGTGAAGTGTTACATGCTTTACATGTACTGGTGATTCAGGTAACTTCTGATTAACTATGGAAGATAGACTCACTATACGTGGTAGTTTCTCCTGACGAAGGGCTGTCATTTTTTTTGTGGCAAAAAAAGTGATTTTGCTGAATTGTTTTCGAACTTGGACTTTCATTTTTTTTAAGATTGTCTACCGCTGGAGGACGAGGTGAATCGGTGCCAGACAGCTTATGGGGAACGAGTAGATGTAGGATATGCCGGGTTCCACGAAAGTTTAGTTCTGGTTTCCCCGAAGTAATTTGTGTAGACGGTGAAGTTAGCGAGAGAACTTTTTTTCCTGTAAGTTTCAACACATTTATAGCCTGTCTGTTTTCGCAAATACTCAACTTTCGCTTCAATAAATTTTTATGCGCAATCGGCGAAAAACGTTTTCACTTTACATAACGATGGTCGTGCCTACTTATGTGTTTAGTGTTGAACTGGCAATAAAGACGGTTTTGATTTTCGTACTCGTTAACAACTCCAAATTCTTATTTTTATTATTTAAGCAGTTGTTGTATTTTCCCTAATACTAAATAATTGTACGGTCGACTCAAGGCTAATTTTTACGCTTCAAATGCCACTGACATTCTATTGTGAAAAGAGATCGAGAAAATTGTGTTATTATTACTTAAATTCACTATATGCTTTCCTTTACCTCTGTATACTTGCATATTTTGAATAAAACAGCAAGCAGGAGATTTGCGTCGCAAAAGGAATAATTTTCTTTCCCCAATTTTTGATATTATACAATTTAATTTGGACAGTTGCTACAATTATGGGGGATTGTTATGAACGTGCTAAGTGTTTACTGGTACCCGTCCATAACTGGAAAGTCACAAAACATTACTCTTGTAATAAAATTGTTTGGAAGAGTAAAGCGATTTTGCTTGCAAGAAATTACCTGGTATTGTAGGCGTACCTGGTTGCTGTGATCCTCCCCGGGTAAAGGTAGACTGCAGTCTGGTGGCAGAATGAATGGGCTCGGATCCCAGTACCAAGACTTGTGCTAAGAAGCAGAGCGTAAATTCTAGAGATATTGTAGAAAACCGGTGCCTGAACATGGTAAAAATGAACATTTACCTAGTAAGGATTTATTAAAACGGCGTTTTTATACATATCTATTACATACCCTATACATTCTCCAGACTACCAGTGTCACCAACAAAGAGCATTATAGTTTGTCATAACCTTAACTTGTTATTGAACTATTATTCACGCACTTCTGCAAGCTTCACGTATGGCTTTGAGAATGAATAAAAACTACGAAAGCAAGAAGCAAGTTTAAAAATATTCCTGGTACATGAAAATTTTTATGAGTGAGAATGTGAATACATAAATTTGCATGAGCGGAAACGTGCACTCACTAGTATGTAATATTTTATTTAGTAGCCATATGAAATTTTTTTAGTGGTGAAAGTGATGGAACTATTACATATTACAGTTGTAGGCTTCTTGTGCACACATGTGCGATGAAAGACTAGAAATCTTATGATTGACGCCGTAATCTCGCTTTTTCTTAAAAATGTGAACCATGATTGTGTGAGAAGTGAGATCCTCGCTGTTGAAAATTCAAATTTTTGAAGTCTATATTGTAATGTATGAATATGAAATAATACTACGTATATAGTGTGTATAACACCTATAGTATATTATTGCACTTTTGATTCAAAAAGTATGGGTATACGAGAACCATTAAGAACGCCAGTGAGAAAGTTTGTACTTTTTTTAATAACCACGATTTTTTGTTATAATTATTAATTATCATCCATAAGCCTGTGGGTCCACAGAACTGAATTAAAATATTAGACTATTTTTATCTAATAAGCGTATAACTACTTCGTGCAATAAAAACAGCATAAATAACAATCATACCACGATGACCTTTAAGTTCAAACAACAGTCATGAACCCATGGTTTAAGGGAAATAATTTACAGACGCGTACGCACATTATTCATACATGGAAATAACACACAATCGTATACAGTCACCACAGAAAACGGGAATGCCCACAATTTTTGTAAGAAAGTAATTCCTATATGTACATGCTTTATACATTTAAATCCTCAACCATGGTTTACTATATGTATTATTTTTACAAGTGATTGTAAAAGCATTATTCGCAAAGCTAACCATATATCAACGTTTTAAATGAAAATGGTGAAAGACCAAAATGAATACCTTTAATTTTCTCTTCGGGGTGGTAGCCCCACCCATGGATGATCAAATTATTCTTAATATATCATTTACTACTCTAAATACAATTGGATGGACGAAATCGACATACACTGAGTCACTGTTTAAGTTCGTTTTTTCATACAAATAATAAATTAATAGTAAACAGTGCCTCTAATTTATAAGTACAATATGCTACATGACTGGTCCGCGCTTTTCTGCGTAAATTTATACAGTTGTGTTCTCCCACGAAGCACACTTGTTCTGCACATAATGGGTTAAAAAATGGAAGCTTTGTTTTGTAATTAGCTGAACACTTGTCACATGAAACATGTAACAGTTCGAGAAAAACAATACTTTTGAATACTGAGTTTATCTCTTCAAGCAACAACGATCAGATCACTAACCTTAACACAAAATGAAATCAGAAACAGGCTCTCGTGTATTCACTGACCTTACAGTCTGCTATTATTAAGAAATCGAATTTAAAAAAATGTTTGCTTAACCTAGTGTAATGGTTATCAAAATGTACAATAGATGAGATAAATTGTGGCGTACGAATATGGCCTAAACGTTTGTACGCCAACATATTCGGCAAATAAATAGCCAACAAACCCGCCGGTTCTTTATACACCAAACTGTCAATTCGAAACTATAACCTATTCCTTTGCGTTAACATGCCATGAATAACTACTGGTTTTCTTTCGCGGACGATTATTTAACATGGTAATGGTAAAAGTTGTTACATAATAATAATAATCCCAATATGTTTCAATGAACAGCAACGCGTGAAAACAATTTCACTTTTGACTTTCAAATTGCAAAACTACTTAGCAAATTAATCTACTGTCAACTACTTCCGGCACCAAATTATAAACACCTATGTATCCAGCAAATATTACACATAGGTAGGTATATTCCTCCAGGAAGCCAACAATAAGGCATATATGCAATATGCAGTAACATCCTATTAATTGCAATAACTTTTTACGACGAAAATACCAACAAGGAACGATTGCCTACTACTTTGCCTACATGCACGGACTAGATTCTGCAGTTACTCAAAAGCTTTTCTAATTCGGATTTTTACGTAACATTTCTTCGTACAATTACAAAAAATTGACACTTCACCGTAAAACCGCTACAATAAGTATTACGGGAGTGATGCCAACACGGAGTCGTTACTGCGTTTTCATCGAAGACTTTTAATTAAAAAAATGCGTACTAGAATAGCCAATATACTAAAAATAAAAATAACTAATCATTGAAACTGAACACTGTACACATGTAACTGAGCGCTGCTTACATGTAGTGTGGATAAATTACCTGGAATGATCGTTTACTATGAGAATCAATAATACCTCCTCTACATGTGATTTGGTCACCACTCGCGTAGTCAACTAAAAGTTATACTCTAATACTGTACTAAGGTTGAAGAAGAACCCGACATTAGTGTATTATCAGCAGGCATGCCATGCCTTATACCCAACAAGTTTGTTCGCAAACAGGATTTAGATTTGAAAACAACAACTATTAAACTTTATCACTATCACACTTAGAACTTAGTAAACTTATGAATTCCTAGAATTTTCCCCAGACGTTGTTTAGGGGTTGCCATTCCTTTTTTCGGCTTACGCTGAACAGGTGTAGCGGTTTTTCCCAAACTAGGCCCCCCAGCTGAGCTCTGGTTTAGTTTGGTGCTTGATGGTCCAGGTTTTTCCGTAAGTCTCAAAGTAGATTTATCCTTGATCTTATTGCTTCCTTTAATGTCTTTGTCTTCTTGCTTCTTTCGAGCCTTATACTTACGTTTTTCGTGCTTCTAGAGAAGAAATAAAGATTTTTCTCATTATTTGTGAATAGAAAGGGGCACACTTTAGCATTTTAAAGCTTGAGGCAATCTGTAGCAAGAAAAAGAATTTCTGCGCGAAATTATGTCATGGTTTGTAAGACGAGAATAAGCTTGGTTAGTCATAATAATCAAAAATGTATATACACTTTCCACTTTCGGGTGTATGAACTAAACTGAACTAAACTGGGTGTATGAACTAAACTGGAAGGGGCAGCAAAAGGGTCAGCAAAACAGGAACGACATACAATGCAAATTCATATACATGTACTCTTGCCTAAAGGTGTCCCTCTGTTGGCTCTCTTACCTCTGTTCCAAAAACCCAAAAATGTGCTATAAGAAAACTAATGTTAAATACACACGTAGGCACTTTGTCTTCTCCAGTGTGCTATGTTGTAAATATAAACTAAAGGAAATTCAAGTCCGAAGAAAATAAGTTCTTATTTTTTCTCGAAAGCTTTTCCTTCTCCTACCACGCCGTAGAAAGCATAATTTTTTAGCATTACTTTGCTTTCAATTAATTAAAGTATCGCAACCGTGTGTTCTAATCGTCGCGTCTCAAAACTATACTAATTTATATATGTATGATAATTGATAATATGATATGAGAAAAAAAGCGAGTCTGCAGTTTCTGAACACAGTAAAAATCTATTACCTCAGGTAAAGTTGCTAGTTTTGCTGCTGCTTTTTCTAAGCCTTTTTCGACGTGTTTCCGCTTTGCTCCTATCCTGGAAGGTTGATGCTCTCTTGGATTTAAAGAACCCACTTTTATTCTGGGACTCCATGTGTCATCTTCTTCGCGACGATGCTTTTTATTCCTACTTGATTTCCCTTCATCGTCCGAGTACGCAAGCGGGAGGTAGACTATACATAATCAGTGTTAACATTTTAATTCTAGTCATGTATTATCCATACTATGAGCTATTTAATGCATATTAAATAGTAATATAGAAATGGCAATAGTAATATACAAAGTATATTACTATTGTTTTTAATAACACATAAACTTACTAAAGTCATCATCTTGATGCACTTTTTCGATCGCATCTTCAAAAATATCTATCTCCGACTGACCAGATAGAAACTTTCGCTTCATCTTTCCTCTTCTCGGAGTAAGGTTTTTCCCCATGGACAGCATGTCCTGAAAAGATTCTTTCATCATAGGCGAACCCCTGAAAGAAACAAATTATTTATTTCCTTCCAGTGTAACAGTTAACTATAGTGCAAATATTTAAGACATGTTCAGAAAACAGCAACAAACTCCAGGTTTGCACACCATAAGCACAAATTAGTTACGGACTACAATCGTAAACACTATTACTTCAATGCTATCATAGCATAGGGATGTTCGCTGGTGTTTACAATTGTAACCGCACCATAAGCCAGCCACTAGACATATTAAACAAGTAGCTCAGGGATATCTCAGTATGTACTAAACTATTCCTCCACGAACTCTGAACTCTATGGCTGTAGGGATTAATTTCGTCATTTGCACCCACATAGTGTCATGAAAAAGACTTTATACACTTGTAACAACACAAACTAATACATAATAAAATTCCATTTAGACTCATCGTTATTGACACGTAAAAGGACTAACGAAACTCAATAACCTCATAATTACTTTGAGAAAGGGCGATTTTTTAACATCCAGAATATGATTACGGTATTTGTAAAACGCTACAATTAAATTTGTATTCGTACTTTGCAAATGCGTTGATCTTTTCAGTGTAGTTCGATGACTTAATTAGTTCGTTAATTCCATCTAGGGTTCCAGCAAGGACATCATCAAGAGCTAAATTACGCTCATTCTTCTTTTTACATTTTGTTTTGTGATGCTTCTTGCATTTCTTTGGTGGACTACGCGCATCTTCCACACTTTTGGGGCGTTCGTCATCGGTATCAATTCGAAGATCATTATCAGATTCGGTGTCCGCTACATACAAACTGTCGGGATCCCGGCAAGACTCAGATTCGATCATTTCCACTTTGCCGGCCCCATCGGATACTGTCATTCGAGTTCAAACATCAACATACAGTCATCCACAAAAATCATCAACTTAATTCCAACCATTTTTTTAACGACAAATTTACATACGCGATAATCGCAGCTTAGGCAAATGATCCTTGTGACTGTGAGTATTTGACCCAGGAAATCGATCGCCCTCCTTCTTTGTACTGTTATCACCACTGTAATAAAACAAATCAAAAGCAATATGTAGCCACAACTTGTGCCATTGTAGAAGACAAATACATCACTGGATCAAAAATTTTTGTGTACTTCAGATTCTTAACGTGTGGTGAATCTTCATGCAATTCTTGAGTACAGGTTCTGGTAGACACAGAAAGCTTCAGCTTAATAGGAGTAACTTGTTTTTGGCAGCTTGGCGACGGTGGATTTGACTGTTTACTTAACTTCTGATTACTTTTTGGTGTTTTGGTTACTTTATAAATTGCATTCTGTTTGCTCGGGGAAGGAGTTTCACAGGTCGAGGTAGAATCTGTACAACTTTCGTTATCAGGGTCTTGTGTACTTACTGGTGGTGACTTCACCGAATGTTTAGCTTTCATTTTTTTAACTTCCTGTCCCTTGTTTAGACTGGTCTTGTCTTCAATCTGCAAATATCAAAACAATGAATTGGATGCAAATTAAATGAATGCCTCGATGAAACTGGAAGCTAGTAAAAACAAATTCATACCTTTGAAGTTTTGAGCAACACACATCGTTTTTCCGCCATTCTGATCTCCCGCGATAAATCTTTAAGAATTCGATTGGGAGAAATATTTGGAGGAATAAATTCACGCCTATACTTGCCAATCTGAAAATGTTAAATGTGTAAATATACACTGCTTGCTTATTTACTTTCAACAAATGTATTACTTGGAAACTAGTTTATGGGGACGTACGTAATTTGGTCCGGTTATCATCTTATCCGAAAACCAAAGTCTCAACGCGCAAAGTAAAGACTTCGCTCCTGTGAGAATATGTTGAGGCACGTTTCCTATTTTATTTAATGTCTGAAGATCAATAACAATACGCTCGGCTGCAAACCAGTGCGTAGCTTCGAATCCAGGAAACAGATATTTAGCTGGAATCTTTAATCTCTTTTCGATTTCGTATACCCTAAAACGAATTAATTTGTCAGTCACAGTTAGTTTGATTTGAAAAAATATACTGATTGTTGTATGATTATCTTACTGAAGCTGGAGCTCCATGTTAAGGGAATGAAGAAAGTTGCCCCCAAATACCAGAGAGTCAACTGGAGTTAGTACAGCATGAATCCAGCCAGTCGGTATGAACAAAGTTTGACCTTTCTTAAGCACGCACTTGTAACAATTTTCGACCTAGGTGAAACGCCGGAGAAAACTTTCGAGTAATCATTATTCCACAAGAAACTTTCTTAAAGTATTTTCAAACTTGTTCCGTGAGATCTGTAAATGTAAGCAATAAACTTACTGAATCAGCGAAGAAGCTTTCATACTGCTCCACTGAGGCCATCCAACGAGCATACAAAGCAAGGTTTGCAGGATTGGGTTCAATCAAATAAAAAATTTTTTCTCCCTGAAATGCAAAACATTCAAATAATATATATCTCATTGCATACGTAGGTTTTATTTGTATGAATACAATTGATTCTGTTACCCAAAGGATGTGGTACCAAACTGAGGTACCACCAAAATCGATATGAAAGTCCGTGTATGAATCTTTTGTGCTGATTAAGCAATATTTCGAAACCTCCGGTCTCTGAGCGATTTCTTCGTCCAGGTCAGTTGGCCAACAGCTGGTGACCCAGTCTAACTTTCGGGTAATGTACGGAGCATCGACCAACTTATTTAAACTAAAAACCAACCGATTCATGCCGTTTTAACATGCTGCGTTTACGAAGTTGCATTTTAAAATTAAATTATAAGTACCTGGTCTTTGAAAATTCCAAGCTGATCAAATTGTAAAGTTTACTTCTTGCGGGACTGCAAAAATAATCTGCGAACTCCTTCATAGTCATTTTAATGTCAGTTTGGCGTTGAACATCAATCACATCAAGCATGCGTTCAGAACCTGGTCGCAAAAGCAACAAGACTTATGTACAAATTTAAAAACAGCAATTAACCGTGATGACCCAGACATTCTAATAAATAGAGTACGAACTCACCAACGTATTTTTCCACGTCTCTTACTGTAAACGTGTCTGCTGGGAGTTTTAAACCCAATCCCTCTGTGCTTTCCACAACAATGGGACGACTGAAACCCTTGAGTGTTAGATACGGTAAAGTCAAATTATTTCCCCGCAGTCGGAGTATTAATTCATCCGCACTGAAAAAAACGCAGCATTAATAAATACTTATGGAACAAAACATATTAATGTTTTCATTAAGATTCTTAAATAATTTGTGTATCAGTAAAAGAAAACTTGATTTCGGCGAGCACCTGGGGAAAGACTTTTCCTTCAGTTTTGCAATAAAAATTTGGGTTCCAGCTTGAATGGGCTTTTTCCCAGCTTCCTTGTCTGCATAATCATGACGATGGTGGTTATAAACATCCTTGTCTAAACAATACGGTTATTTTGCAAATAAAAAGCCGGCAGATAATAAAAAGTAGTAACAACTAACACAAACAATGCTTACAACAAATTAATTCAGATGCGACCTACATCCAAGACACAAATTACTTTCAACTTGAAACTGACTATGCTAATTACAAATGCTTTCTAACCACATGTGAGAGTACACGATATGCTTCACTACACAAAAACCAACTGTAAGATTAAACAAATCTACACAAATATTCAATACTTTACGTGCTAACATTAAACGTGCACAAGAATGAGTTAAATCTGAAACTGCAACAAATAAGTAAAAAAAATCAAGTAGAAAGCATTTATGGCCTGGAAGCACGTGTGAATGTTGCAAGACGGTAGAAATTACTTTGCGAGGGACCAACGGCTGGAACACACTTGGGACAGTGATACTTTTCGATGTCATAAGATTCATGTTCTTGAAGGCCTATACAACTATTAGAAACAATCATTAATTTTTGTTGGTTATAATATTTCCTCAAAAAACGAAACTACAGCTACTTGTCTTTATATGTAATATGTATGTACATGTAAATTGACGAAACATTCAAATGTATTACCTGCCGTGAAACCAATCCTTACAGTTATCACACTGAATCATAAAGCGGCGATTATACTTGTCCCATGGTTCTTGACAAAGACAATACAATGGTTCCGATGTTACCTCAATAGAAGCTTCCGTTTCGGGAACAATCTCAATCTCGTCTTCAGGGAAATACATGTTAAACTAAAACACGAACAATAACTCTTTTAAACTAGTTATTTCGATAAACATCCTGCTCAATGAAGTCATACAAAATCTCAATACAAAATGCAAAATTTTGCTTCACACACATCCATGCTAATCTGATTAAGTTGTAAAGCAAAATACAAATACTAGTATTAGCCAAAAGCCAATAAAAACGGAATGTGAACCTTTAAATAGGTCAAGGATGACTAACAATGATCATATCATGTATGTATGATATTTACGAAAAATAGCCTGCGCCTACCCAGCAAGTAGTGATAATGAATAATTTCGATCTTCATACCTTTAATTTCATATCATCATCCTATCATACATTTTATACAATACACAAATAATTGACACTTAAATAAACCACATTAATACATTGATGAACTATACAAGCACACCGTAAAACATGTAATGTTAAAAACAAAAACAAATTTGAACAAATAACATTAAGGAAATAGAATTCATTGCTTTCCCGAAGGGTTGTTTAGAATTTTAGTCACATAAAATCAAAAGTTTCCATTTCAAGATAGAATCGTTTTTCAAAATTTATTCAAACAATGGAAGAGATGTGCAATTATTACCGTTCTTTCTGTCAACCGACGAGACAATAGTGACGGAAGTTTAAGGGAATTTGTGTACTTTAACGGAACTCCTGAGAACTCGCGAATCTCCCTCTTTTTACCTTTGGTCTCAATCACAACGTGTAATAAAAACACCCAACCAAAACCAATGTAGCAGAGTTTTACACGAAAAACCAATTGTTGCCAACCCTTTTCTATTAGTTAACTCGTATATTACAGATTACAGCACTCTTTTGTTCTAATATTTGTTATTGTATAACTTTCGTTCTCCTCTCGTCGTCGTTATAGTTCTGCAAGTTCTGTTCTTCGCTCACTTAATAATTCTCTTCTCTATATGAAGCTCTATCTCTATATGTATATTATATAGTCTGTATATATAGTCTCACTTCTGCTCCTAGCAGGTCTCGTAGTCGTAGTCTCTCGTAGCTTTTTTTATAGGCTTCAAATTTAAATTCGTGATGCCAACTTCCCAATGGGCACGTGATGGGCAGGCGGGAAAACAATTTCCCGGTTTTAAAATGTTCAACGTGAAATAATATAACGTGATAAAGTGATAATTGCTGACATATCTAATAACAATAAGACCAAGAAGTGAGATCAACATCAGAAATCAGCATTTCAGAAGCTTTATTATCAATTGCGGTCGTGAATCGTGAAATTGTGATACTGATTCTCTGTGATTCTTATTCCTGATCAGAGATAAAAAACCACCAATCAGGATCAGGATTAGCATGATCACTGTTGTTAGTATAAATAATAAATATATATCCATAATATAAATCATTCTTTTATCAATGTTTCTGAGCCAATACTTGAAGATCATGTTCACAGAATAAGTAACCAAGAAGACATCCATTGATTATTGCGACCTCATGCTACTGAAACTGAACATTAACTCAATCATCTAATACTCGTTAGGGAAAAGGGCCCACTTTTGTAAGGTAATCATTTCCAGTGTAATATACATATGTATAGGCTTCCACTCGTCTGGAAACACAAATCAATCGAATTATTTATGGTGCTTAGTACTAGGCCTTCCACATCTTCCGAAGCTCAAATCAGTACTATTTGCCTCCACCCTAAAATTAATTAAAAAAAGCAATACGTGAGCAAAATTGAAACTAGTAATTGTTAGTTAATGTCGTTAATAACTTTACAATTACGACATTATTCTGCAAATCAAAGAACACAATTGGTTCCCACGGCTGTTGTGGTTTCCGTTTCGGTGGGCTTGTGATGCGCATATTTGCAGGATGAGCTTGAGGCAACGAGTAAGGATTTGTCTTCCAAAAACCTTTTGTGCATTTCCAGACAACTTTCGCCTTGAAAGTTAATCAAAATTTGTAACTCCGATTATACGCTGGTAACATTTAAGGAACTTCGCTGGTTAGTCCATGCCTGATTCATCAAGGAAAACACACGTTCGACACCGGCATTTGAACAATTAATACTAAGTACAAAAGACAGCAATTTTTTCAGTTGATCTCAATCTTTTACACTGTTTTTAAAAAATGCACAAAAAATTTCTACAATGTTCATTCCAGGTTTGATATGAAGTTTTTGAAATTGGCTC
>JAQGBT010004977.1:0-15306 GCA_034698585.1 Disparrhopalites patrizii
AATCGAATCCTTTAGGTTGTAAAATGAGGAAATAAAAGAAATTTAGTTCTATCCATGTTTCTTTCATGTTCCCGACTTCCTTTCTCCCCCCCCCCACACCCACCCGAATTCTCCGAGAGGAGTTGGAAGGAGAGTTCCAAGTGGTACTACAAGTGTATGTAAGTATAAGGCGGGAGTGCGTGGAAGTAGGGGAAAGAGCGTACTCTAAGTTGATTTTCCCTGAAAGAGATGGAGAGAATTACAGAGGAAGAAGAGTTCATGTTGGTAGTTGTAGAGAGAAATGCTACTTGTATGTAAATGTCATTAAAGTTTACTTTCTGGGATTCCGCTCCACAAGCTTTATACTGTGCTCTTACTAACGCTCATATGATTTCCTCTAGCACCCACTTTCTCTCCCTTCTGTATTTCTCTCTTTCTGGTGACTTTCTCTGTATCATCTCCATGCCTTCTTTGCCCTGGTTATGTGGATTTTCCTGGGCCATTTTTCCTCCTCCCATGCCTCGCTTCTGCCTCTTTTACTTTTTCATTCATGGTGTTTCTCTCTTTCTACCTCTCTCTCTCTCTGTCTCTTTTACACTTTTATTTATGCTACTATTTGTCTCTTTGTACCTCTTACTTTCTTTCTGCCTCTGTCTCTCTTTTTTTCTCGTTCTCTTTTTCCGTCTCTTCTCGTTTGTCTCCCTCCATGTTTCCCCCTCTTTACTCACTGTATTTCTCCCTTTTTGCCTCTCTCTCTCTCTCTTTCCAACTTGCTTTTCTCCCTTTTTCTATTTTCCCTCTGTTGCTCCGTCTTTCTCTCTTCTAGTTACATTTTTCCTCGCCGTCTTTTTTCTCCTTATCGTTATTTTTTTCTCGCCTTCTTTCTTTCTCGTTATTTTTTTTCTCGCCTTCTTTCTCTCTCTTTCCATTTCTCTCTCTCGTTATTTTTCCCTCGCCTTATTTCTCTCTCTTTCCATTTCTCTCTCTCGTTATTTTTCCCTCGCCTTATTTCTCTCTCTCCCTCTTTATTTTTTTTCTCGCCTTCTTTCTCTTTCTGGCTATTTTTCCCTCGCCTTATTTCTCTCTCTCCCTCTTTATTTTTTTTTTCTCGCCTTCTTTCTCTTTCTCGTTATTTTTTCCCTCGCCTTCTTTCTCTTTCTCGTTATTTTTTTCTCTCCTTCTTTCTCTCTTTCGTTATTTTTCCTCTCTCTCTCTCTTTGTATTTCTCTCTTTCTGGTTATATTTTTACTCACCTTCTTTCCCTCTCCTTCTTCCCGTTTTTATTTCTCTCTCTGGTACTTGTTTTTATTATCCACGATTCCCTCTTTTATTCCGTTTCTCTCTCGCTCTGCTTCTATTTTTCCTCTTTATCTGTCTCTTTCTTATTACATCTCTCGGCCTCACTTTTCTCTGACATTTGTCTGTACCTGTCTTTTAATATTTCCCTGCCTATTTTCTGAATCTCCCGGTTTGTTTTCCCATCTTTCTATCTCGCCCTTTTCTTGTGTTCCCTCTCCATTCATTTACCTTCTGCTCTTTGCCTCAATATGTCGCTTCCTGCCCCAGCCAAAATCTTCCCCTGCGGTTGACACAGAATGAGAAAGGATGTGTTGGTAACAAAAGTTTCTATTCCCATATTTGTAGTTCCTGGAGGTTGATGAAGGATGGTGGGATTTGCGAGCTCCAGCCCTGGTACTTCCTGGAGATACGATGCCACCGCTATGTACACGGAATACCCTCTTCTCTCCCGAGGTCTTCTGGGCTCTTCCGCTCCTTCCGGACTACTCGGCGGGTAAGGATTTTTTTTTCTGAACATCATTATTATTATGATATTATGTAAGGAATATACTCGAGAATATTATTATTGCTGCTATCATTATACGGGATCAAAACATATACTATCATGGGGGAAATACCGTGGTTCTACCACTCTGCTTGTTCTCTATGTATCTACCACACAGAGTTACTAGAGCTTGTCCTCGGCGTTGTGAACAATATCTTATGTGCAATATTTGTCATTGGGAAATGTCTTAGCTGTATCATATATTTTGCTGTTGCACATGAGACACAAGTTTTACAGAAGAAGAACAAGGAGAACATAGAAGGGAAAAAAATCAAAATGTAACAAGAAATAATACCATTAAATATCCTTGTTTATTCCTAAAACTCATGCAATAAGCCCAGCTCAGCAAAGTGTGAGTTGATTATTACGTAAGGGAAGTCAAAATCTATTGTTGGAGTACCAAGTATTATGAACTGGGATTGTACTAGTACGTTTGGGGATGAGTGAAGCAAGTTTTTTAGTGGAGATTCAGTGGGAGTATTTTGGTAACTTAAAAAAAACAAATTAAACAATGCTTCTCATTTTAACAAGTGTTTCATATACAGTTTGTACATTGGGATGAAAAATGGTCTTGGTAGCGTTTAAAGACATTTCATGGTTCAATACCTTGGTTGTATACACATCTGAGAGAACGATGGCGAGGTATACGTATAGAAACAGGAAACTTCTTTGACATGACAATTAGTGGAGTAAATTACCTCAATACTCCTGGTACAAGGGATTATGTATGAGCGTGGAAATTCTTACTGAATCTGCAAGCATCAGCTCTTATAATTTTGGAAAAGGATTAACACCTTTTACAACCAAGACGATTTTTTTATTCAAGTTTAATTATTATTGGAGTAGTGAAGATGATTTATTCCATTTTAGGACGATCAAATGGTTAATATTGTCCATAGTCATTTTATTAAGTGTCAGTTGAAGTGTATTCAAGTTTGAAAATCATAGGAAAGAAAGAGAGAGCGCGTCAAAAAGGGAAAAGGAGAAACGGAAGGGGAAAAGAGAGGCAAAAACGGAAAAATAAAATCAGAAAGGAAAAGGAAGGGAAACCGAAGGGAAAAAAGAGAAACAGGAAGGGGGAAAGCAGAAAGAGAAACAAAGTTATGCTGAAATGGAAAGGAAGAATCGGAAAGGAAAAGGCGATACAAACAAAAGTGAAAAAGAGGCATACGTACATAGAAATGAAAAACAAATTGTAATGAGGTTACGTGAACAAATAAAATGGAGTAAAAAAAAAATCCTGCGTACACTTATCACATTGACAATTGTCATCTTGTATGACGAAAAAGAAGGATAAGAAGGGCAAAAAATTAGGATAGAGTAAAGCGTTCCCCAAACAATATGAAGGTATACATATAAAACTCATTGAACTTCCGCGTTAAGCACCTAGCACCCTTTAATGGGTAAGCTTAAGTAGAAGGAAAGGATATTTTAGAGAATAAATTCCCACTCATAAATTTTTTAAATGCCATCAAATTTACTAGCGTGGATACTACCCCATTATTGCCAGTCTGACTAATAAACTTCTTGGAACTTCTTGGAAAGCTCAGTCAGTGAGTGAAAAGGAGTGAAGTTGGGAGATTGTTAGTATACAATTATGCCGTAATTACATGAACCCAAAATGAATATTGCACTGGGAAACCAGAACCTTGTGGGCGAATAAATATTTTTGACAAGTGCTGTATATATACAGAAGCATATTTTTTTTATTTCCCAGTCAAAATGACAGGATTTGAGTCTTTAATTAATGTACTGAATAATCTGAGAAAGAAATGGAAAGGTAGGCCAGATGATTTCCTCCATCCCTTCTCTCTCCCTTATTGCTCGGGTGTTACAACCCAAACACGGTAATTGCAGGGGTAAAAAAGCCATCAATTATATCATCATTTTATTACAAATAACAGAAGCAAATGACTACTGTATGTACTCAAAAATGTGCCGAATTAGGAGCATTTTTCTTTTTTTCTACATGACTTATGAAATCGCATGGGAAGTTGGACAGGATAAAAAAATTGACTTCACATATGCATACGTATCGTATATGTAATAAGATGCTAGTTAATACGAATTTGTATTATCGATTTTTTATTACAATTGTTAATGTGTATTTTATATTTGTGTTATAGGAGAAAGCGAAGAATTGCCTGAGGTCCCATCCCGGAACACGTCCCGTATTCCTCCATGGTACATCCGAGGTCTTTGGAGTCAATCTTTATTGGGGGATTTGGGAGGCAGCATTCGACTGACTCTCTCACGAGTTCCTACTTTGCAAGTGTAAGTAAAAATTTTGTCTGTAAATTGTATTTGTTGCAGTTATTTGTAGTATATTTTTGCGTGATGGTTACCCTAACCCTTTCATATGATTTCCGCCGAACATCAAATGGGAAGGAATATGTTAGTGGATAGTAGAAGATAGTAACCTGCCAACACAGGCAGACTTGCAAAAGCTAGGGAATCCCTTCGTTTATAGATTTAGAGATGTGTGGCAACATTTCTGGACGTGCATAAGGAGGATGAGAAAGCAAATTTCCAGAAAAGTTTATGTCATTTTTCAATTTTTTTACGAGATGTTTAGTAATTTCTATTTGTGCATGTTCCATTGCTGAGAATTCTTCACCTCATTAGTAAAATTGTGGGTGATGGTGGAAGTTTGAGTTTCTAATATTTTAGGTGTAAAAAAATCCCAAATTGTACTTGAGTCTAGAACATGCTAGAAAATCAAAAAACTTCATTCTTTTTAGGTGCATCCGGTTAAAAAGAGTAAAAGTGATTGTTGACGTGGGATTTGTCCAGTTTCAATTAATTCCCTTTTACGTTGCATAATTTATCATTTCTTCGTTTTTTTGCTCAACTTCTTTGCTGTAATTGCCTTTGAGGTATGTATACATGAATATATTTCATACTCAACAACAACAGCTGAGCTAATGTGACACATCACCTATGTAGCTCTTTAACAAGAAGGTGGTTAACTCCTACGGTGGCGTGTCAAATCATTTCATTCGTAACTCAATTTGTGTTTTGCTTCAAGCTTTTACACATAACGTGTGTATTACCGAATCTGGAATTTCCGTCCTTTATTATTATAACTTGGTCAACCATTTCATACTGGTGTAAATGAGTTTATGTGGAAACACCTCAAACTCTTTTTTTTCTCCAGTGGTTACAGTCGTGCTTTCTACCCTTTCATGGACATAATTAGGAGCATTTTTTATTATTATTTTTGTTTTCAAAAGAAAAATAATCTTTACATAAAATGAAATTACATTTTTTTTGTATGCAAATGCATTTCTTCCACCTTTGTAAACAAAATGTTCCAGTACATTCGACAAATTTTTATTGGCTCACAGAAGTTGCATTCTAAATTATTAATAATAACCTTTGCACAAGGACATTGTTAACTCAGGCTCCTGTGACAAATGCTATTTGGCTTTGTGATAGTGAATGAAGAAACAAGGGATTTTTGTACTTACGCGGATCTCATTTTAGACAAAAAAATCAATGATCATACATGAGCCATAAACACTCATGCTTGTTAAAGAGTCGCACACAAAGAATATAGTGGACTTTGTTCAAAAATTCTATTCATATTTTGTTCATTTCATCTTCAGAATAAATAAATAAAAAAATGCATTGACGCACGGTTGACGCTTAGGGGATTAAAATGGTAGATACAAAAAAAAAATTACTGGAAGAACAAAGCTGGACAGAAGAATAATTTCCGCTCCACTGGAGTTTAATGATTTTGTTATTGTCATTATTGTCACAAATCTACTACATTTTTTTGCCTGCGCTTGAGACAGATTTTAATAGGTAAATAGGTATCACGTGCTAAAAACAATAAAATCAAGATTATTACCACAGGAAATAATCCAACCACCTTTTTTCACTGTGGCATTGACGGACGATTAAGAAGATTAATTAGCATGTTCATCCATTTCAGGGATTTCCAGGAGTAACAAAAGGACACTTGCATATTACAGGAATAAATAATACATCCTCCCTTTTTTTAAATGAGATATTTGACATATCCGCTGTAAAATTTATTAATAATGTGAACAAAAATCACGAGAAAAAAAAAAATTGAAATGATGATTCTTATTTGTTGTAGCAGATCACAGGACAGCTACAGTGGAGACTACGATCCCAATCTTCTGAAGGATCCTTCCTCCGCAGGAGGAGCTGGTAACAATCACAACAATAACAACAGTAGCCGAACAGCATCCTCCAAACTCCTCAAACGCTGGCATTGTCGTTCCCGCTCCACCTTCCGATGTCTCCTCCTCATGGCCAAGGAGTTGTCGAAATCAGTGTACATGAGCAAGAATGACCTCAGTTTGATTGAGGCCTGGGTGATGGATTTAAAACACATCCACTACACCGAGCCTCCAATGCTCCCCAAGAGACGATCACATGCTAATCCCTGTTTGGGTGCGGACGGACTTCACGGTGTCTCATTTTACCCCTCCCTCGAGCCCAACAAGGAACTATTGAGTGAGGAGTACATGGAAAAGAGGAATGAGACTTTGAAGGAGATTGTGAGTCGGAATGAAGTCGGAGATTCCAACCTCTCACCTGGCCAAGGTTCCCGGGACAAGAGAGAGACGGAAAGACCGATCCTCCGAGGAGTTCTCCCGGAATCCGTGTCCCTCAATTTGACGGCTCCGGAGGAAAATGCCACTTTTGCTCCCGTGGACTGGTCCGCCTATGTTGGGGATGAGAAAGGAATTGCACTTGAACTGGAAACTCCACAAGAGACCCAGGCGACATCTGCCGATGGAGACTCCTACTTGAATGCTCCTTCAGTCATCCCATCCGAACCACCCGTGATTTCACAGGGAAATCCCAATACTAACAATAACAACAACAATAACAAGAATCCGAGCAAAGGTTTTGGGAGGGAGGATTTCGTCTATCATCATGTCATCTTGGGAGAACCGAGTGAGATTGATACTTATTCCAGGAGGATTTTACCTTTGGTGGACAAGCCCGTTTTCCCTTCCAGGCCTGGTAGTTATGGGGGCGGTGGGAATGGAAATCCTGGAGGAGTGGCTGCTGGAAGGACGGGGAAACAATTCCGGGCATTTTTACAAGAGGTCACGGCCAAGACGGCGGATTCAGCTGTGGATGAATTCCCAATTCTTAAGGCTATTACCGAGAATATGTGTCCTGGATATGGCTCCCTCATCCCTTATATGCCTCAAAATACGTACCCGGACACTTTACTTATTGTTGTATTTACAAATCAACACTATGACCTCATCCCCACCCTGGAAGTACTGTACCGATCCGCTTTCCCCAATATCCTCTACTGTGGTCATCCACATGAATCTGTGGAAATATTTTTGAGGAAATATCAGTCCGTGGAACATCGCTCCTTCAGCTTCCTTCCAACTTACACCCGGGCCACTTATGAATGTGTTTTGGGAGCGATGGAGATGAACTATGAGGTGAAGGGTTATATGGTCGTTACGGATGAGACGCTAATTAATTCCTGGAATTTACCCAATTTGGACCCAAATAAAATTTGGGTGAGTAGTTCCGGCTATGACAAGGTTACCCGAGCCACTTGGGCCAAATTGGATCCGGGTGGTCAGAAACTTCCCCGACTTTTGGATGGAATTGTGGCTACTTGGAAGCTCTTCTCCTACATTTTGGTGGGTCAAGACTCCTACCAATTTCTGGAGCCTAGAGGGATCAATAAGAGAAGTTTATATTCCGAGGAGGATTCCCCACCACAGCCACCTCTTCAACCCCAACCCCCATCCCCTCTGCCATTGGTGGATGAGGACGGTATCGCGAGTGCGAATGCCAATAATAATAACAATAATCAGCAACAAGGACCCACATTCATCAACGAGAGTTTAGAAACCGGGGAAACGGCATACATCCCCGAATCCAGCTACAAATGGGATCACAATTCCAGCCACAGCAACGGTACTAAAGCTCCCAATTCGGATCTTGCCAACGATTCCAAGAATAATACGGGGAATGGAAAGCCAAGTGATTTGTTACCATCCGACTTTGATTACTTGAAAGGAGCGATTTTTGCCAATTCCCAACCGCTCAGTGGTGGGAGTAGTCTTGAGAATGAAAATGCGACCATGTCCGAGGAGACGACGGAGGAAGAAGTTTTTGTTGGAGATCATGATGAAGATAATCGTCCATTGGAATCTTTGGGTCTGGAAGAAACTCTCATTGGCTCCTCCTCCCCCACCCCAGAAGATCAGGGGGGTAATGACAGCACGAGTAGTAGCAATACCAACAATGACAACAAAGCCCATCCCGATTCCATGGTCCCGGATCCCTTACTCGTAGCTCCGACGGAAGAATCCCTGGAAAATTCCACCATCCTTTGGCCAATGTCGGAACATCCGAAGACGGAGGAGAGCAACAGTTTCACTTCCACCACCACCAATCCGGAAAGTTCTGTGGGGGTGCCATTGTACCACGTGGAACACGTGGAGCCCCCCACACCTCCAACTTGGCATAAGCCCGATGAGGTCTTCTCCACATCTCCCTCTTCCCTGGCGGATAAAAGTGGGGCTGGAGCTTCAGAAGGGAATGGTGAGAGTAAATCCAATCATGGGTCCTTCCACGAAGGAGAGTCCCTGGGTTCTGGAGGTTCTGGTGGGAATAATGGTTTCAATAGGGACATCAACCTCCCCACTAGCAGCCCTTCATCGACGGAGAGAGTCACGGAGTCATCCCCATCCTTCTTGAGCTCTACATCGGGTTCGGTGGTGCAAAATCAGGAAGGAAATCCTTTACCTTTGGATCCAGCGGATTTGGAGCTGAAAGGGGACATGGAGGCTCTGTTGGAGCTACTTCATGAAGTTTATGTTCATATGATTGCCTTGGTGGGCAATTACCAGGAGAATAATGAGGAGCTTCGAAATCAAGAATATAGCTCTGAAGGTTATTTTCACGCTCTTTCATTTCTTTCTTATTTTTGTTTAAATTTAATTTTTGTTAAGCATATTTTTTAAGGATATTTTTGACAAACATTTTTGAAAGATATTTTTAAAGATATTCTTGATAGACATTTTTGAAAGATATTTTTAAGTATATTCTTGAAAAACATTTTTGAAAGATATATTTTCATATTTTGACGATATTCTTGAAAGGCATTTCTGAAGGTTATTTTTTAAGGATGTTTGCGAAAGGCATTTTTGAAAAACATCTTTTAAGGAAATTCTTTAAAGATGTTTTTGTAAAGATATTTTTAAGGATATTTTTGAAAGATGTTTTTGTAAAGATATTTTTAAGGATATTTTTGAAAGATGTTTTGTAACGATATTTTTTGAATGATATTTATTAAGGATATTCTTGAAATACATTTTTGAAAATTTGCAAGGATATTCGTAAAAGACAGTTTTGAAAGATGTTTTTTAAAGATAGTTTTGATAGGTAGTTATTAAAGTTAGTTTTGAAAGATATTTTTGAAGAATATTTTTGAAAGATAGTTTTTAACGATATTTTTGAAAGTAAAAAAGCATCCATAGAAATCAAGTAAATGTAGTATGACATATTTTAAATTCCCATTTTGTTTTTGTAGGGCTGGACACAAGCCTTTTGGAAGATGCCAAGTCCCATCGGATCTCACCGAGGGAATTCCGTCACATCCGCTGTACATTGGTGGATGACGGTCATCAGTCCGAGCTTTGTGGGACTTTGAGGGACTACATCAACCTTTTGGGACTGAATATTGGGAGGGACATCCGTTTGTTCCATGACACCATTCCCATGTATTACTTGCCGTCTTGGACGACCAAGCCCTTTTACTCAGTTGCCAACGTCCTCCTTCATTACGGGGTCATGGATGAGCTCGCCCTCCCCCTCCTCTTCCGGGGCCTGGCCCTGGAGTCGGATTGGGTGAGATTGAACAAGACCCTGAGTGATACTTTGACTGAAGACTCACCTTCTTCCTATCCCGCCACTGATAATAGTGGTAGAAGTAGTAGTAGTAGTTCTAGTAGTAGTTCAAACGGAGACTCCAATCCCAATAGTACTCCGTCCACCCTAGCAGACACACAATATCTGCATCCATTCAATCTCCATAAAGTGTACAGTGATAAAACTGTGAGGAGGGCATTTTGTTCAAATTACTTACTTCGGATCCTACAATTGTAGTAATATACAAAATTTTATTATTATTATTATTATTATTACTTACTACATGAAAGAGAAAGAATAAAAAAAGGAAAAATTACACCCAATTACATATGTATCATATTTCTCAATTTATTTTTCTTTCTAATGTGATCGTCAACGCAGTTATGTATGTATAGTATTATGTATTACGCTGCACCTTGTAATTATATAAATATTTTATGTATTTAATTGTAAATGTATACCTACTGTTTTAAATAAGTAATAATAATAATGCTCTAAAAATCCTCGTTTTTATTTGTTGATATATTTGTATTTAAAAAGAAAAATGTAAATGATGTATCCAACCCGAAGGAGGGGGAAAGGAGAATGAAATATTTTTACTTTCACTCTGTCAAAGGTTGTTTTTTTTTTGACATGTAATTATTTTAATATATTTTTTAGACTATTTAGATCTTATAAGGTAATTAATTGTTCTACAAGTGTATGTATCTCTACTCAAAATGGTTGTCAAATCATACTCTGTATGAGTTTCGGTTTTGTTTCCATTTATTATTATTATTACATATTGTTACTGATACAGTCTTTTTGAATAATAGCCACAAGGGTTTGGCATTTTTACAAAAATCCTACACGCGTTATGTTCTTTTTGTTTTGAAAAAAAAAGGAATACAAAAGATTTTTAATCACACAGTATTATCACTGTACACTTCCCTTGTTCCCCGTCCCAAGTACTCTATACGTATTCAAAAGAATATGGTTAGAGAATATATTTAAATATTCTAGCATTTCCCTTCCCCTCCCCTACTCAAGATTTTACACAAGTAAAATAAAGTTAATTGTAAAAAAAAAGATAAGAAAGAGAATTAAGTTGGGCACTATGAATAATGAATTCCCGGCTTTTTTGACTCTTTTACTAATACTACAAACTATGATCAACTACAAGAAAAAAAACTGAGGAACCAAGAGTTTTACCTGATACATACATACTTGATACAAAAAACAAAATGTGATATATACATGTACATATACAAAATAAAAAAAATGTTCTTCCAAAATTATGATCACTATATAAATATCTGTTTTTAAGTGTCCTTTTTTAAAGGAGAAAGCAGTATATTAAATTTAAAAGAAAGCTAATCACAATGTATGTCATATCTATATATACCTTTTATGTTACTGTCTGATGAGTCTCATTCAAGTATTATTATTATATTATTATTAATATAACCCTATATACTCCAATAGTAGTTTCTAATAATACTTCACACCACACACACACACACACACACATTGTATAGAAGACAAACAAAAATGTCTTCGCAACTACAAAAGAAAACCTCAAAAACTTGTGTAAATGTGTATAAAGTCCCCCTTTTTCAAATGGGAGGGGAAACTATGTACATTTGATTTGGCGAGCATGTATACACACATGCATGTTATGTGTAAAGGTATAAATGAATATGTTTTATTTTTTTGTGGAGATTGTATTTATCTCCATATTGGTATCGTACAGGGTGGTCTTTACCCCGTTGTAAGACGATGTAAATAGTACTTACCTATACAAGTAAACAATCGTATTCCTGGAGGGAAATCCAGGAAGTGACCATGTACGTAGTGTTGAAGGTATAATTTAGTAATCGTAATTAGAATAGATGTACGTAATTATATTGGAAAGTTCCATCTAGCTTTTATGATTTTTTTTTCGTTTTTTTTTTTGAAGGTTGAGCTCCTGTTATACTAATGTATATACCAATGTACATTTTTACACAAAAAAGAGTACAGTTAATATTATTACTATTATTATTATTTACCCACAACCAAGATTTATAATTATACATGATGATGGAAGTCATCGGGGAGAGGGAAGATCCTATATATAAAAATATTTACATATATATGGTTGTGGAAATGTCACAATTATATGTATGTACGCTTCCATGAAGTACTCACTGAGGTTTATGTATGTTTTTTTTTAGATAATAATTTCCCAAGGCATTCTTATTTTTTCTTGTCCCAACATTTTTTTCTTTTTTTTTTGGTATTTTAATTGTATAAATCATGCATTGCAAAGTGCAAGATTCACTCTCTTCAGGTGAGTTTTCATCAATTGGATTCAAAGCCATTTTTGAAGTCTATTGACAATTGTGTGGACGTCAAGAAAGGGTTAAGAAGGAATCTTCCTCACTTTTTTCTCTTCCCTCCATGATTTCCATATGTGTACATGTAATAATATTAACTTTCTGTAGGATTCCCGCTCCGGCCATATTCATTACCTTCTTTTTGTTACTTGCTATGCGATTGACTCGCATGTAGTAAATGTAAGCTTAATATGAGGAATGATGGGAAGGAGAAAGCAAGAGAAAAACTTTCACTTGTACAGTATGTACAGTTTTTTTTTAAAGACAAAAGGTTAGGAAAATTATTTGTATAATGACATGATTTACCTGATCTTCAATTTCCAATGATAAAGAAAAACGAAAAAATAAGAGACAAAAATACTTTTGTACACCTTACACTCAATAAACTTTACGTATGGTCTGTTGTTTTCCAAATGAGACAAGGGTCCAAAAAAAATCAAGCAGGGGTTTATATCAATATATATGTATAATGATAAAAAATACTATAAATTCCACCGGCTGACACTATGCAATGGTCTGAATTTCATGCCTATTGTAGTAATACTAATTATTAATTCTTTTTATTGTAAGAATCTCCTTTGTATACTTTATATTTTTAATAACATGTAATTTTTCTGTAAAAAAAGCTCTTCAATATGGTATAATGTTCAATGACTTTGGAATAACTGTAGGGCAATTATTACTGTGGCAGTTATACGGTTATACAACGTGTGCCTGGTTTTATATTATTGTGTAAGAATTAACTCCTACCGATTTTCAAATCCTAAGGTGCCTATTTTGACGGTAAATGTGTATGTATGTACATGTGTGAAAAAATTAAGACGAACCTGAGAGGTATTGTAATTTTGTCCTTTGAAATTTTTGATCGCAACGTTATTTGTGCCTATTTTATTTACAAATTGAATAATTATTAGGTATACTAATCCTTTGTTACGTCAGTATGTACATGTATAGCGTTGGATTTTGCCCATTGTTAATATTTACGTCCTACTTTTATTGTGGTTATGTATGTGATGCCCCCCAAATTTTTTTGTTTGGTACATTTTGTACAATGAAACCTTGTTCGTTTGTAAGCAAATTTAAAAACCCCCCTTCTTTTCCATATGCAATTTATTGATACCGACGTTCGTCCTACTGGTAATGTAATTAGTAAAAATGATTGACAAAATTAAAGGTATTCAATTGTTCTGGACAAAATTAAGGACTCAAAAAATTATGATTAAAAGAAAAACTTGTACGCAATCTTTTTTTGTATAGTTATCTGTATAAACACAACGCCATTTAATTTCCTTGTAAATTATGTGTATAGTATCCTGCAACGTTGCAGTACTATGTATCTAAAAAAATAAAAGAATTTACCCACACTTAAAGTACATTAACGAACAAAGGTTGAATGATAACAAAATGTTCACTATTATATTTAGTAAAAATTTAAATACTGTACAGGAAAAAATTAAACACTGCAAACGCCGCGGGAAGGTGCCATGCATTTTATTTTAGTTATAAATATTTTTTTTGTTTTTTTCCAAAAGACAGACTACTCTGAGCGTTCCTTATTAAGTCACGCACTGTTTTATTTTTCTTGTAGTAAAAGTACTGCGAACAATTGTGAGTATCCACGAAATATTAAGTGATTTAAGGTACAGAAGCAAAATATTTCTCTAAATTTAATAGTTGCACGATTAGTCCTGAATGTAATGAAAAAGGCATATAGGACAAAATAACTACAATTGGTATTCGAAATGGAAAGACTGGAAACGTTGCCGAAATTTAATGAATAATTTACTTCAATACAATATTTCTTCAAAAGACAAAATTTAGTCCCATTTAATATAAATCCCATTTAATTTGAGTATAAATCCACTTAAAGAAATTTAATGGGATTTTATTACTAAAATTATGAAATTTTTCTACGGATGGAGGTGTAACTTTGTGCCGATATTTAAAAAACAGATGTTTAAACAAAAATTTAATATTTTCACACAATATATAAACATCTCCATTTTTATGTATTTGCCCTCGATATGGAAAAAATATGTATTGGTTCCGTTTACTTGTTTATTTTTTAGTTGTATTTAGCATTGAAATTTGATTGTGCAAATATTTATTACTACAAAATTGGCATTTGCGGTGAGAAAAATATTTGAAAAGGAATTACTTTTAAGATTACCAAGTGAAGATTTTACCTGAAAAAAAAGGCTATTTTTATTCCTCAGTTACTGTTTGAGTACCTGTCAGAGGTGTTAAAATTTCGTGAACGGATAGAAACAATTAGTATGGCTATAAGCTAAATAGTATTATCTAGGCATAAAAAAACAGTTTGTGAGTCCTTTGTACACGTGAGTTTTTGTTTGTGTGGCAATTCCAAAGCGCAGTTAATTTGTAGTACGTTGTAAAACTATTTTCCACTTCCAATATGGGAACTATTGGTGGAAGACAGACGTACTTTTGCAATGTATTATTGTTATTATATTTTTCGCAAGTATACATTTTTCTTTGATTTTGTGACAGCATAATAATAATGATAATAATCTGACAAGAACCATGCGTTGAGTTGCTTATAAATGTATTATAATGTTTGTTTTGTGGAATAATAATAATAATGTTTACAAGAGTCAAATTTCTTTGTTCGCATCTATATTTTTTTTTTTTGCATTCAAACATATACATATGTATAATCATTGGATAGAGCTTACATATTTCCCGTAAATTTCAACATTTGTAGCTCAGCAAGATTTCCAGCATGATATCTTATCCGAAAATCTTATTAATAATCGGGAAAGCACACAATGTTCTTGTTAGAACTCTTGCACTATTTCTTTGTTTACATCTTTTCACCATTTCAACAATCTGAGGGAAGCCGAAAGGGCTATATAGTATGTGATAATGTGATTTTTAACCGCAAGATGGCGTGCGCCTCAATAAAATTTGAGCTACATCAACTCTCTTTTTCCTTATTAACAAGAAAGCTGTGCCTACATCTCTCAGCATAAATATCCAATATTTTCCATATGCAACAAAGAATTCAAATATTCACAGCCCCTTCCTCATATAAAATTTGCCTGTACTCTCCTGGAATAACGAAATAGTGTTTTTTCCATATTTTAATTTGGAAAATTGTCTTAAAAAAATTTATTTGGAGATAAAGAGAAGAGATCAGGGTATTGTGGATTACACAGAATTTTACGGGATTACGGATTACGGATTATTCTGATTTTATTTTTGGGATTACGG
>JAQGBT010004978.1:0-15305 GCA_034698585.1 Disparrhopalites patrizii
TACGCATTATTCAGTCCATTGGGCATACTTCGGCGGCTTCAAGTAAAAAACAAAATAGTGATAAAATATTATATACACAAATACATACATGTATTTATACTGCATATATTTAATATTTTGTACGATTGCACCCACACAAGGCAATACAGTTATCACATAGGAATATAATTATAATTTCTTGAACAATACAAAACCACATAATGAATGATAAAAAACGTACTGGCTGCGTCGGCGTATGGATCCACTATCACGGAAGGAAAGATTTGGTTTTTGTCCTGTTTTCAGTTGCTCAAAAATTTCCCGCAACCTTTGCTCAACCCTCTGCTCAACTAATAGTTGAATGCTAGACACGTATTAGAAACAGTTAAAATACACTTCATAAAAGCTCGTAACTGATAATGCTACCGAGCAAGGCGAATACTTACTGATCTTCCTGGTCGGTCACACTGGAATGAGCCTCGGAATCTTCTAATTCGCTGTCCCCTGCCGTCGTAGTACCATCCTCACCCTTGTCGAAGTCAAAGGTTGAGTCTTCATCGTCAAACCACCGACGACGCACGCTGGAATCTAATACGCATTCTAATTCCAAATATCGATTCCTGAGGTCTTGCAATACCTACGACGGTAGACACAATAACTTGGAATTAACAAACATTTTACAATACGACATTTCTTTCTATTCTTAGTATAACATTTCAGATCTTAATTATTTCAACAGTCCATTTTCAGACATATGCTTGTCGAAGTGTACATCATAAAGAAAAACAAAACATCTTTAGTAATGATACATTATGCACTCTACGCAGTATGTATGTGGATAAAGCAAACTCACCGCCATGTGATTGTTTAGCTCTTCCTTGTCACAATCATTTTCCAAGCATTCCAGCACAATGGCTTTTTGCAGATTGATTTGTTCAACTAAGCGTTTCAATTCAATACTGGCTTCCTCAGGTGACAATTTCAGACTTTTGGTAGGACTAATAATCCTATGATTATGATTTAAAGGGTCCCCTTCTCTTTTTATGGGGCTTATATCGTAAGACTTGAAATCAGTCTGAAGAATTTCAGGAGTATCATGAATGCTTTTCCTGGACGGATGATTTCTCAATAATTCACCAGTATCACCAGCTTGCTGCTGCTGTTTACCATCAATGTCAATATTAAGCTCGTCCGCGCTTTCAACCGCCTTTTCCCCATCCTCTTGACTTGAGGAAGTAACGTTCCACAACTGGTTTGATGTAGAGTTATCAGAAGTTGTAGAACGTGCGCTCAGGAATACATCTGCCGCAGGAGTAGGGACTGACTCTGATCTCAAGTCGAGCTTCAAACTAATGTCAAACACAAAGATCAAATTTAATCATGGTAACGACGTAACGAGAGAGTCACTGAGAAATCGGTTGATAATATAAAGTTGTTCTCAGATATTTGTATTTCAACTTAATGGTTCAGCCATATGCTTGTCGGTGTATACATCATAGAGTAAAATCAGATAGTAAAATAATAGAGCAAGTTTGTTAATTAAAACATATAATGACGTATCTGCACGTACTTTTTCTTATCGTAGGCGTTCTCCTCTGTAGAACTTTCTATAATTGTCAGAAGTTTTTGTTTACTGCTATCGATGTTTGCCAATTGACTAACAATTAATTTCTCCTGGTCTACAATCAACGCTAAGTCGGACTCCAATTTTGCTATCTTGTCTTCACTGGACACCATGGTAGCTATTTTCACCTCCAGCTCCGATTCCAATTGTTCGCTCTCCCTTTTCTGCTGAAATAATAATGTTTTAAGATGAACAACAGCTGCTGGTGAAACTGCAAGTTTCTCATTATAACACATTAAAATATACACACATTAATAGCGATAATTGACTAAAGGCTTAGCCGTGCAAACATACACACGTAATCGGAGCAACGAAAAAAAACAAACCTTTTCTAACAATGTCTCCCTATATTCAGTCAAAATTTTCGTTGACATCTTGAAATCTTCTTTCTGCTCTCCGTAATCACGATCAATTTTTTCAAGTTCATCTAGTACTTGCTTCTCAATATTCTTCAAATTGTTATGATCCTTTTCCAATTCGAATTTCGTTTTCATATCCTCACAAGAACTTATTTTACCTGCCACGTCCTGTGCATGAACGAAAATAAAATAAGGACTACATAGCATGCAACGCAGACAAAAAATCAATAAATCAAAAACGTAATGTCCTAGCTCCACACAAACAATGAAAACAAACGAAAAACCTTGATTTTATCCTCCAACTCGAATTTTTGCTTCATAAGTGTATTCACAGAATTAGCTTTCCACTCCTCGATAGCAGCGGACTGGGTTCGGAGGTACTGTTGAAAATGTGACTGATCCATAGCTAAGATGGGTCTCAATGTCTCCGCTGGTTTTCCTAGCTTAGAAGTCAGTTCACATGCTAGTTGATTAGTATAGTTTCGAAATTCTTGTTCCTTTACTTCTAACTCAGACTTCAACGTGTCCACCTTCTGGGCAATCACTTCAATCTATTGGAAATAACCACGCGAAAACAGGAATATAATAAAGCAACATAGTCCATTGGAATAGGTAGTACCACAGTGCAAAATGA
Source organism: Disparrhopalites patrizii (assembly GCA_034698585.1). Lineage (NCBI taxonomy): Eukaryota > Metazoa > Arthropoda > Collembola > Symphypleona > Sminthuridae > Disparrhopalites > Disparrhopalites patrizii. The sequence continues at coordinate 2,597 of JAQGBT010004978.1, forward strand.
AAATAATCGAGCAAACAAAGAAATACAAAACTACGACATTATTGCAAAATATTAACAAACCAATATTATTAAGTACGGAAAAAGCCGGGTGCAATGAAAACTCAAAGCAAACATCGTGCTTCTGATAGCAAGTGAAATTTGTCTGGCTAGTAATTTAGTACAGCCAGGGATTCATGAAACGTTGTCAATCATTGCTGTATGTAATTGTGCATATATGTATACGTAAATACATACATACAACAACCACAGCAGCAGGATTTGTAAATCAACAGTAATTCACATTACCTGTTCCATTTCCTGTTCCACCTCCCACTCCAGGTATTCCTTCCTTTTCTTCAAATCCGCTTCTTTGGAACGCAAACTTGACAAAGTATCTTGCTCTTGCTGCTCTAATCTTTTCAAGTCATCTGCAAGGCGTTTTCGGTGGGCGGCGTACTCTTGCTCTAGCTTCATCCGGCGCTATAAAAATTCATCACGTTACCATGTACATATATTGGTAATTGGTATACTGTTAACAGTGTTAACCACTAACCCAGAAAAAGTCACCCTTCAAAATAATGCTGCTCGAACTCTTCTTTTACACTTGGTGGATACTTTGATACCCGTGAAAAGTTACTTATTAACTTTGAATGTGTGGATTGTTTGCAACTGCACATTTTATACATGTACAAGAACAATGTGGATCCTATGCAAATACAAAGAACTATGAAGACTAGACCTCCAATATGCACACTATATTCTTCACACAACAGGCGTATGCAAGAAATGTACCCAAAGAAACAAAAATTTACCACCTTAAAAATTTTCCGTTTCAATCCGAAGAACACCTCGACTCAAACCCGCTACCAAGTGGAAGCAGAGTTAATAAAAACACCACAGTTCGCAACGTGCGCACATTTGCGACTAACCCGATTTAAAAATGAATGGAAGTAAATATTCACAGAGATGCATATCACTTGCTATGTACAGCAAGATTCAATCCTTTGGTTCATCTCTCACCCCGGAAAGTTAGCCCAGTTCTCCTTTCGCTTCCAACACGTAAAACATTGTAAGGTATCAAGCCAGAAATAATATGCTCAATATAGGTACTAGGTACACCTACCTACATAATGTTGTATTGTATGCATCGCAAATTCCCCAAACAAAATAATAAATGTTGTGGCAAGGCACAAGTAAAAAAAATAGAGCAAAGGTACCGCAGAAACATGAACATGTCAGCTTAAATACAAGTTAATACACTAAACGATAAATTTGACGCAACTAAACTTTGGTCATCGTACTTTCTTCATTCACTTTACATCTCCACGTTTGTATATATGTATAGACATTTACACGTGAATATACATATTACAATTGTATTACAGTGTGTACATCTTTTTAACTACAGAGATACCATAAACTGCTCTTAAATCAAGCATTCCTGCAACTACCACTTTTCCTTACCCTCCTGCTCATTATTGTCACTTATTGTATATTACGCACACCCAACGAAAAATACAATCGCTTCTCAAGTGAAAAGGAACAGGCACAACAAAAGATCATAATAATAAAGGGATGCGAGAGAGAAAAAACTGCTACCTCATCTTAGTGATGGTATAGTCTTAAATAGATGCGATGCAAAAAATACTTAGTAGTGCTAAAATAGTAACGGGTTCAAATCACGCCTAATCTAATTCCATTCTGCCTAACTATACACACAATCTAGTACGTACAGCCAGCAGACAACTTACGCTAACTGATTCCAATGAATGGAGCTTTAAGAAGTGAAGCACTATCATTTTCCTTTTACGAGTACACAATGCCTGCATGACGGGAAAAAGATGAGCAAAAAACGTGCATTTGCTAGGGGCTGCAAACAAATACCTACGTGAATGTGTCGAAAAAACACCAAAGATACAGGAACATAAATACCGTTCCACGCAAGCATTTTTTTCGAAAATAAGAAAAGAATCTGGGCGGTGCTCCGTGCGTGGAGTATATAAGTATAAATACGTAATAAACCATACTAGCGAATATTTTAATTTCTACTCACAAAAACACAACCCCAGCAATTCTTTTAATACATTTGCGCGTTTGCCGCTCCGATGATAAATAATATTGTAAATAAGTGTACATATACATATATGTATGTATGAACGCACATGCCCACAAGCAATCAAAAGCGTTGTTGTCGCTACCAGCAGCAACAATTATCAAGTATTTATACAACGTACAGAAATGAGATGACTCCGGGATTGCGCTTTACTTTTTCACGCTTAAAATTTTTTTAGGGTGTGCTTTTTCAAAAACCTAACTACGCTTTTATAGCACTTTATCGTTTTGTTGGCGTTATTTAGTGTTTTTACGGTTTTAAAAATCTGCATATGTAAACCACAGACCAAAAAATCTCCATTTCATGCGGACTCATCTGCATTTGAGCATTTTATTTACATTCTAAACTCCTTATTTAAGAGCCTATTTTGGCATTTAATGAAGATATTTTTGCAAAAAAGTTTATTATCACATGCTCACTTTGTATTTTTTACCTTTCTGTTATAAATTACGGCAAAATCTTTTAAAAAATTCTTAGGTGTGCTTTATGCTATGAAGATATGCTCTTGGTTTTATTTTTTTTAGATTTGGGCTCCACCATATGCCAGAAACATGCTTTGGACAGACTGACAGGGTCAAACGCTCATATTTCATTTCAGTGCTAGTAGCGCTTTTGCCCGTCCCTAAAGAGATTACTAAAGACAAGTCCAGCGGCTTACATTTAGTTGCAATAGGAACAATTTCAGTATCCCACGTAGCAGCCTATATTGTAAGAAGTATACATAGTTGCTGTTAAAACAAAAAAACAATTTTAAAATAACGCGTCTTACCTCTTCCAATTCCTTTTGGGCGGATTGAATGGCGGCACTTTTGTTCAATTGCTCTGCCTTCCATGCTTCCTCCTTTTCTTGCTGCAACAGCTACAATCAAAGAAACCAAGTATCTTATCAAACACGGGATTCTACTCTACCGTCATCATGTAAATTCTACAAAACAGATTCATGGGTATGTGTATTAAGATCAAAATTAATATTAGTGGGTACTTTGCAGATGTAAATGTACGAGCTATATGTCATTCCACCTTTTACAATCGTATAACACACATAATGATAATGATTAATTGAACGCTAGTGCAATTAGCACCAATTCTGAATTACAATCCGGCATTGTAAATTTTGTATATCTACATATATAGATAATACAAGATAGAATAAATAGAAATAAGACTATAGAAACAGAGAATTCCACACTCAAAGGTCCTTTCTATCGGTGAATGAAACAACACTGAACTACAGTGTTGGCACTTTCAAGACTGAAGACAATGCAAATTGTAAATAATAGGAATAATACAGTGAAGTTGGGCAAGGGAATGACAAGCGACATTAGAAAGATCACGGCAACAAACGCTGAAATGGGACTGCAACATGCATACATGGATTTAATAAAAGAATGAGAGATTAAGGTAACCTGGTAATGACTTTTCTGCTCCTCAAGAAGCGCCTTTTGGTTAAGTAGCTCTTGACTTTCTTTTTGCAGTCGAACCTCTTCCGCCTCCAGCTGCTTTCTCTTCTCCTCTAGGAGATTGTTCTCTTCTCTGGGTATACACAATAAAACATTTTAGTATTAAACATTAAATCAAATCACATGCTTAGAATCCATACTTCTCGCTTTAAAACTATGCGAATTCTCTAACCTAAACCCTATAACATGGTTGCAAAATCAGAAATACCAGAAACTATGATAATGTAATCCCTTATATATTTATACGTATATGTATAATTATAGCCAATGCTTTGTAAAGGCACATAAAACTATGTCAAAGCACATGCACACAATACCCTATTAAAATGACTGATACAAAATATTTGGAAGATATATAATTTCAACAAAAATACCCACAATGGAAAATAGAAAGGCGATTGATACTTTCGATCTGCCCATATTTTCCCCGTCAACACTGAATCACAGATACAATTAAGATGTCTGACTGTCCGAGGTATTTGAGTTAAATTAACGGAAGATATACAGACACAAGTGTCACGATCCGATGGCCAATTTGAACTGTTTGGGAAAATGCCTTTTAGATGTTGAGCATGCACAGTAAAAACAAAATGCCTGAGGTTGATTCAATCAACTTGATTGTATACGAGGAATAACATGGAACGGGGCCACGAAGCCACGTGCGTCGTGCCCATGCGGCTACGAAGAGAACAGGCATAAAAACGCATGGCTCTTCTATGCGGCATGGTCAGCTCAGCACAGCCAGTGTCAGCTCTCTCATCTCAGCTCAGGTCTCAGTAGCAGTATGTAATAGCAGTCTAAATATTTCCCTGTGTGTGCTATATATAATATAAATAATATATATTATATATACACACGGAAAATAGAAAAAACTACCATTCTCTAGTATTACTTTATTAGTCTCATCACGCAGAATAGTATACAGTATACAGTATACACAAGAGGAACACAAAAGTATCATATTTTACAGGAAAATCAAAAAAATACAATGTACTATGTACTGTTCAACTTGAAGATTACACGAGACATAAGCGTTATAATATTCGTAGGAAACAGAAGTTATATATATGCTAAATCACAAATTGTAATTGTGTAAGATCAGTAATCAGTAGAGTACAGACACGATGATATTTCAAATTACGATAACCCAAGATGAAGTATAATAATTAATAATAAATCAATAAGATGAGAAGGTACATTTATATACTTAATCAAGTACGAATAACAAACCTATAGGTACCAAAATACGATATGATCTCATGATCTAAAGCGGTTGAGCTTGACATATCATTTTTGAATACTATTCTGCATGCTGGTATGGCTGTGGCTGGTGCTACTTTGTCATTGCCATTGCTGATGTGCTGCTTCCTGGCTTGCCCTCTTTGCACGCATATAACAAAACCGCCGTTGTATGACGACGACTCACGCACTTTTTACTTTTACATTAGAATTAGAAGGTACAGTCAAACCTCTCTATAACGGGCTCCCTTATAACGGTTTTCTCTCTATACCGGTGGCTAAAAATGCCTCCCTCAAAAACTTTCTCCAATTGTTAACATAGAAAATTCTGCTCTCTATAACGGTTTTTCGTTATAACGGGGAAAATATGCTGATTTAAGGGGAACCGTTATAGAGAGGTTCGACTGTATATGTCATTCATGTATATATTTTTATATGCGTTTATTACCAGCACACTCAGCATCGCCACATTGAACCACCACAATGGTTATTCCCATAAAACTGGCGCCTAAATTACCTAGGTACATAGATGTTCGTCCTAGTTCCGCAAATTCTCGTATGCGTCAGTACAAATCAGCTTCCACATTAACAACCATTAGGTAAAACGTTTGGCTCAAGTCGCAAATCAACATCATCACGATGAAATAGCTAAAAATGTGACCAAGTGAAATTAAGCTTCCAGAGGAAGGTCGAAGTTAATAGACTACGCAAAGTAAAAAGTGGTGAATCAAGAGCCAAGATGGGCCAGATGATAAGAGCGGCGTGAGCACGCCAAGGGAGACGCATTTTCGGAAGCTCCCAGCATTCCGTCAGCTACGCCTTTATCTCATCTTAAATACAAGGGGATATTACAAAACCTAACTCATACTCCCGGACTTCCAAGTCGAATAACGACGACAATTTGTCAATGAAGAGATAAATTTCTGCACCTACTGCACACTTGTATATGCGAAATAGGAAAATTCATATACATACGTAAGTACGTATACGTAAGTAAAAGTACGGACAGGAATATACGTACACACAATTCCCCAAATTTGTTACAAACGAGTAATTGCTTACGTATAATCACAAGATTAAATTACGTTCACAAAACTCCCCGCCTTCTGAAATTAATCGGTGTTACTAATACAAATTACCAATATACTGTCCCACTTACATCGACACGTTATACCAAATTAAAAATTCCGAAACCAGAAAAGTGAGGACTGGAAACATTTGATCACTTAGGATTTCGACAAGCATAAGACAAAAACGCAAAGCATGTATGAATAAGCAGAAATGAATGCTGTCACAGGAAATCATTGCTTAAATAGACAATCCAATTATATGCTGACAAATTATTACAAGCCGCAAGTCTGGCTTAAATGGAAAATTAAATCGCCTGTAATTTCAAGGACATAAATCAGTTTGATAAACTTACCCTGCGGCAGAGAAGTTGATGTTTTCCGAAGACCAAGCAAGATCCGAGGAGGACCGACTGAGAAATGACGATCGACTTAGATTTAGATGAGATCGAGATCCTTCTCGACGAAGCTTTTCCGCTTCGGCTGGGTCGTTGTATCGGAACATATTGGTGCCCAACCGTATAACACAGCCTGGTAACAAAAACAATTGAAATATTTTAGGTGCTGCATCACAGCTTGAGTCCGTGCGAAAATACATATCGTCGTTTAATTAACAAAATTTAGTATCGTATACATACGGATTCTATATGACTTGGTCGGTTTTGACACTTAAACGACCGTAATATAGCGTACAGACACTACCGAAATAAACTCCCAACAAATAAGAGAATGAGAGTCCAATAATTAATGTGGGTTTACTTTTTACCTCTTACTCATACGGTACTCTTAGCCGAAAATATGACATGGCAAATTGCCGACTGATTTCTTAGTGTACTTTTCGTAACCAATTTTCAGTGCCGGGGTTGAATCACGGTAGAAGTACCGGAATTCCAATAGCAAAAACAGCGAAATAGGAAAAACAATATTTACAATGTAATTATCTAACAATATTTAATTTTTAATTATTCAAAGGCAAAGCTCTAAAACTGTTGGTTAGTATTAATTCCGTCTCCACTATTAAAGGTGTGCTTGTAATATTACGATGCAACCAAATAAGACCTATCCGACATTCGCTATAGTCCATTTGAAACTGCAATACGCATTATATGAAAATATGACAGTAGCCTATGTGTGAGAAAATCTGACATGCTCAACACCTGCTGATTGTCTGGACCTCTCAACTATATTTTCCATTGTTATATGTAATAAATAATAATACATAAAATTAAATGATCCTATCACTTAAATACCTTGAGAAAGTCGCGTCGACTTGTCGACTTGAATCCCATTAACCAGACATACGGCTCCATCAGAAGGGACGAGTGAAGCGACACCCTGCGATAACAGGATTGTGCAATGGTTGGACTCCAACCCTGGTCCTCTTAAAATAATATCATGATTCACTGCTTCGTCCTCAGATCCAATTTTTGTTTCACCTTCCTGCAAACATAATTTACAATTCGCAAACGTTCTAGTTTCTCAGTCACTTTAAAATTACTATCTTTACAGCGACTACCTTAAGATGGTACAGGGTAATCCCGGTACTCAGAAGATCGTCGTCTATGCCTATCAAATGTGGCATCTGAGAATCCAGAACGACTCCTGTGCCAGCCTTTCTCAAAGCTAGATCTTTTTGCTCCATTAAAATTTTCTGCGTTTCCTTCCACTTCTCTGTCCATTCTTCAGTAAGAACTTTTTCCTTCGCTTCCTTTTCGTGGAGTTCCACTAGCACCAGGTCAGAGCTCTGCATAGGAAGTATTAGGAAAAGCACGTATAAATCCTGTTGTTATCTCGAGGGCAAAGGTAGGGCGCGCATACTACCTCAATAGGAAGTACAATGCGCGCAAACGAGCGTAGACATTAGACACAGAACAATAATATTTATTCCATAATTTTATCAGAACCGCATAAACGTACACGTTTACAGATTTATATGCACATATATAGATGTGTGCATTATGAAACCGAATGAGACTATACGGAAATGAAGAAGAGTCAATATTGAATTGACGTTTTTATAATGTATACATAAATTAATACTATTAACAGTAGCATGGTATGACTTCATCATGAAATACTGATGGTCTTCCCGATTCTCATATCCTACCACCTACCAATTAGTAACTAATGCTTGGAGTTATGAACTCCAAGCACTTGAAGTTATCACTATCAAACTATCAACAAAATTATTAATATATATAAATGTATTACTAATTGATACCATTATTAAACAACATGCTCTCGCCCGCATTTTTTGTCCCTATTTGAACACATTTCGAAATCAAATGTCAATTTCGATTTGGAAAGAAAATATGAAGGATACCATCTTGCAAAATCCATTACTGAAGAAGAGAAAAGGTGTTAAATAATTTTTTTAAATGGATTTGTTTGTTTACGCATGTACATGTTAAATATTGGACAACTTATACATATAAATATAAATAAATTATTACGATACAAAATTGGAACCCCGCAAAAACTTACATCTGAACTGCTGCCAAGCATAGACTTGAGTTTGTTAATTTCTGCGCGTAGCTCACGAATGAGCTTGACATTTTGATCCTCATTAATTGTCGGCTTGTTAATAATGTTTTTAGCCCTGTTCGCGTACCGTAGTGTGCTCAATGTCTCGCCATAGTTTACGTCAGCCGGAGAAATAGCTATGAAACAACATAAGGATTAATAACCCACCGATTTTCATTCAACATGATAAATATTCGGTTTCGCACACAGAATTTTTGGTTGATAGTTGAAACTTGTAGACACAGTTATGAGTTCAAAGTTCCTTGAATTAATTTACGCATACGTAAAAGCGCTTTGTCAAATTCAACGAAAACATAAAACAAAGAAAGAAGTAAAATACTATAGATTTTCGCTTAGTGCAACATTATTTTGGGGGATACGGTCCATAATTTTGCAAGCACAACTTAAGGAAACTACTTCACCAAAGCAGGCTTTTCGCTACTAGGTATTCATTTATATTTTCCAATGAAACCAAACTTAGCAAGATTGGATACCTAACCTAACGTTAAACCAAGTGCTGTGACATTAGACGAGCAGGATTATAGACAGCGCACTGTAAGCAGCGAAATCTAACTCATCTAAGCAATTGCATTAGACGGGTTAATGTTAGGTTTGGTTTGGTGGCCAAGTTTTCTACGTTTGGTTAGTCGCGAAATAAGGCGCGACACGCTTTTTTCACTGCACACATCATATGTATTATTGGAAACTAAACTGGTGTCAGTTTTACATATCAACCAAAAGCACGGCCTGATGCAAAATCCGAAAGATGGTGGAAAACATACTGGCAATCATGATAGTTTTTGCGTTGCCTCCCAATGAATCTTTTAGTAGCCATGTAAGAACTGAGTTACGGTATGGAATATGACCGGATTGTTTATTCTTGGATTGTGCCGCATCGGCAAGGGCTGATATCACAGAACCTAAAGTGACTAAGGATTTATTAATGTGCCCTCCTTCCTTCAAACGTTGACCAGTAGCACCCGAAGCGTCAGCTCTTTCACTGTGAAGGTAAACGTAAAACATTAAATAGAAGCTGACTGTCAAAGTACTGTACTACGAGTCAGTACAAAATACAAATTAAATTTCATCATCAGTCATTGTTATTAATACGCTTACCTTCCCGCTAAATCCACTAAGTGAATTTTGGACACGGTCTCACTTGGCATATCACCCACAAAGCGAGCTTGGACGAAAGTCATGGTGAAAATAGCATGACTCCGGCTACTCACGTCATTCATGTTTGTACTGGCGGTGGTTCGATTCGTATTGCCCCTCTCCATAATATCTTGAATGTCGGAATAGTCCATGACCAAATGCTTGGACAAATCCTCCACATATATTCCATGTTTGTTGTGTTCCCTAACTCTTAAACTGTGCGTTTGATTCTTTTTTAACAAGTCTTTTACTCTTTCGTTGTAAATCTCCAGATAGCTGACTTCAGTTCTGTACGTCGTACCTTTCTCTTTCCCTTGGTTCATACGGTTGAACATATCCTGCGCACCATTAGAAATATAAATGTGCAAACAGTATACACAGGAAGCTTTAAAAACTACTAGACCAGAAACTGGATATAGGTGGTATTAGCAAAGCAACAAAATTTTTTCGCAGAGGCGGAATTTCCTCTACTAACTTTTATAATTGACACACGTACCTTGCAGATCCTTGGAATAAGTCCTTGAGATTCCTGTAGGAAATACACAAAACAATGATGGATTCAAAACTATGAATGTACGTTCGAAAATATGTCTTAGATATACGTTAAGCAGCATGTTTGTGATCATTGATCATATTATAAATATGTATTATGTAATTATGCATATACTGAATACGTTTTCCGTCCTTCAGTGATTTCGAATGTTTACATGTTTTTTGTAAACATTTCTAATAGAAAGAACTTTCTGTTCGATATTCTTTCACAACAAATAACCGTCGCGGCGACAATTCTCAACAAACGTCCAGTCTATACCTAATACCTACTACCTACATCATCTAAGTGTCCCCACGACGTGAATTGCATTTCAGTGCTTGAAACCACAGATTGTACATATACAAAAGGTACATCCTGCGATTACATTATTTATGTTTTTATGTATGATATAAACGTAAACTTCATTTCACTTGCCATCAATAGACTTAAAACAAGCATAATTAACGCCAACCTTTGAATACGTGCCTTACGTAACTTGGAACTGGCAAATACTTTCATAAATGAAAATGTAAACTCAACCTCTCGTAAATATTTGTGCGTTTACCAACAACAAAAGAACTTAACATACATAATATATACCTGACATACACACATACACACACACACACACACACACACATATATATATATATGTAAAATATAGGTACTAGTAAAACTGATTTGTGCTCCTACCAGAGCATTTTATAAAAATTCCTTCCACCTTGCGACCTCACGCCGCCCCTCTCCCCCGAAATGTGAAACTATTCTGTTCTGGCTGGCTGCACAAAAAGAAAGGTGCTTTGTTGTGAGGAGACAGGTACTAGCTACAGATACCTATTTGATTTCTTACACAGCAGAATTGATACTGTATGCCTCTGTTAGTCGTTAGTCTTATTGTTAGTCTCTGTTAGACTTGTTGTCATACAGAGGCATAAGGATTAAAAAACGGAAGCAAGAGAGTCTTCCGCATTCTAATTCCATGTATGTCAATATTAACTCATTAATATTTGATAACGATTACCATTCTGACATTACGAGTTGAATAATAAGAGCATGTACTGCTAAAACATAAAGTACATATATACTCTACTTACAAGTATGCACATTACTTAAACTCAGAAAAGCCAAAATCTTACAGGAGAAGTAGGAACTCCCATCATAGTGTGCGTTTTCCCACTACCAGTCTGGCCGTACGCAAAAACGCAAGCATTGTAGCCCTCGAATGCATTTCCCACCACGTCCAAGCCCAAGTCCATAAAAACTTGTTCTTGTGTAGCAAAATGACCATCTTCAGGATCAAAGGACCAATAGGAGAAATCAAATGTGAAGTCTCTGTACTTCTCCCTCGCGGATTCCCCCACTTGTTTTGTATCCGGGACCTGTGTAAAAAAAAGTAAAAGCATGTTATGTAATCGAACGTACTGTCGCAATTAGCAATAAATAACCTAATAAAAACTAGGCTACTTACTAATTATTATTGATGTTACCCAAAAATGTTTGTCACCAGCTTACATAGATATACGGGCATTACGACTGCACATGTCAAAAGTAACGAGTAGCTGGCTACCCTCCTAACTCTTGGTAATATACTACAAGAAATACATTTAACTACATCCGCTAAGAACGATTTATTTTGTATGCCTCCTTCGTTCTATTGTTTTACCCGGAATTATTCTTGCAAATGATCGTCTCAACCCTGCTCTTCAACACATTGAGAGCTCCAGAGGCAAAAAGAGTTAAATCCAAAAAAGGAATTTGACAGGGGGAATAAGAAACTGCAGCACGAGCTAATACGTACGGGAAAACTTGAATTTTCTATTTTTTTTTTAAATACAAAGACGGAATAAGTAATACAATGTAAATCTCACGTGCATTGAAGTTATTTAACTGGAATGTTAACTGGAGTGTTTTAATGAGAGAATCGCAATTTTCAAAAATGTGTAATTAATCCATTTTACGTCTGTAGCTTTCAAATAAATTCAAGTACATCAGTCATTCAAGTACATTCAAGTACATCAGTCAAATACCGATAAATACCAATGCCGCTCAATTAATACATTTTCGGCTAGCGTTGTGCTCCCTTTCAAAAAGACAACACAACGGTGAGTGTTGTCCTTCTCTTTTCCTTCTATATAAATCTTGGAAGTGGAAAGATACAATGGAATTCAGAATAGTAATCGGGATTTAAACATTCTTCGTCATCAGTGATACTAAATTACACAAGCAGATATCTGTGACCGTGAGCAGTAATATACCTACATACATACCTATTACAGGTATGTACATAATGTATGTTTACAATCCTTGCGGTGTGTAGCTTCTTTGACGGAAAAAGCTATGACGTCATACCTTCGCCGGGTCACGGGGCAGTGGCAAGCCACAGTACAACGTACGACGGAGACAATATTATTAACTCAGTCAGTATTCCGTACATTCGAGAGCAAAAATAATGTGAAAAAAAGTATTTCACATATTTCCCAAATCCCAAAGTATTAGTACACCAGAACACGAAGTGAAGAAAATGTCTTAAACAACTTCAAAAGAGCATTATATTTTCAAAAAGAAAATACTAAAGGTGATCGAGGCTATTTTGGACAAGACTGGGATAGCTATTCTAACTACGGAATCGATTCCGGGAACA
>JAQGBT010004979.1:0-15304 GCA_034698585.1 Disparrhopalites patrizii
TCTCTCTATATTTTACTCTGCCAGTATCGTTCTCTCTTTTTCTCTGTTTCTCTCTCATTTTATCTCATTCTCTTTCTCTTTCTTTCTTTCCCTTTCTCTCTCTATATTTTACTTTGCCGGTATCGGTCTCTCTTTTTTTCTCTTTCTCTCTCACTTTATCTCATTCTCTCTCATTCTCTCCCTTTCTCTCACTATGTTTTACTCTGCCGGTATCTGTCTCTCTTTTTCACTCTCGTTTGCTCTATATCGCTTGTTCTGTCTTTCTCTCTCTTTCTCTTTCGTGATCTCTTTCTCTCTCCATTTCATTATCGTGCAAATATTTCTCTCTCATGCTCTCTTTCTCTGTTGTGCTCTCTTTTTGTCTCTCGTGTTCTCTTTCTGTCTCATGATCTCTCTGTCTATCTGTCTCTCTCGTGCCCCCTTCTCTCTGTTGCTGTCTCTCCGTCTCTTATTTTCGCACTCACACTCTGCCTTTCTCTATTAAGGTCTTTCTCTTTTTCTCATTTCCTCGAAATTTGTCTCTCTTTCTTTTTATTCTTTTTTCTCTTCCTCCGTTTCTCGCTCTCTTGCTGTCTCCCACTAGTATTATCTCTTTATCTCTACTCTATTTCTCTTACTCTTTCCCATTGTTCTTGCCCGTATTTGTCCAGTTTCCCTTTGATTTTCCCTTTCATATTCCCATTTCTCCCTTTAAATTCCTCCTCTCTCACCTCTCTCGCTGTTTCTCCTTCTCATCCTCCTTTCTTTCTCCTGCTTTTCTCTCTCTTCCTCCGTCTCGTCTCGCTCTCTCATTCTTCTTCGACTCTCTTCAACTCTCACTCTTCTGTCCTTCGTCTCTCTCTTTCTCTTCTCTTCAGTCTTTTTTCTGACCTTCTCTTTTGTCCTTCTTCTCTCTTTTTTGCTGTCCTTCTCTATTGTCTTTTTTCGCTCTTTTTCTCTTCTCTTTCTCTTCTGTCATTCTTCTCCCTTCTCCTCTCGTCCCCTTTAAATACATTTGCTTTGTCCTCCTCTTCCTTGAAATGCAATGTAGTCACGCATTTTTCTCTCGTTTTGGTTTCCCGCCTCTTCCTCTATTTGTCCTCGTTCTTCCTGTCCTTGGGATTTTCTCTTTTTCTGTCAATGACTGTATGTCTCTCGTCGTCTTTCTATCTTTTTCTTTCTCTTTCTCCCTCTCTCTCTCGCTTTTCTTGGAAATAGTACCAGTTATTTGAGGGTGGAGGGAGCCCACACATACACAGAGCCACGTTTATTTATGCACAATTCCCTCCCCTCATTTATGGGGTAAGAGGAAGGAAGGTTGGGACAATAATACTTGATTGCATTTCGTCAGACAGAGAGAGAGAGAGAAACCAATGTGTGTGCAAAGTGGGGGGATGTGTGGAGAAAGATGGTTTTTGTCTTTTTTTATACCATTACACTTCCTTTCTATACTTTTTCCCAGACATTTCATGTTTCAGGTTTGGAAAGGAAAAGTTCAGGAATGAAAAAAAAACATTTTCTGTACATCATATATGTACCCACGTACAATGTTGCTGCTAGATATGTACACCCATGTTAAAGTCCCTGACAGGAACGGCAAGGTTGATGCTGACCTTTGCCCCCTGCGAATCCTGGGACTGTCCTTCTTCTTGACCGATTATCCAGTGAGTGACAATTTCTATTTTACGGGTCCATGAACACATCCACTTTCTTTCTTACTTTCACTGTCGTCAAATGTGACGTTAAAACGCAGGCGGATTATGAGTTCCTAAAGGTAGCACTTTAAAAAAGCTAGATTAAGAACCTTGCAAAACAATTTAAAATTTCCCGCAAATTTTGCATTGGATATAATTGCAAATTAAACAAATTTAGGCAGATTTTTTTAAATCATTGGACGTATGAATTTTCTAATTATACTTTATTTTATTTTTCGGCTTTTGTCGTTGTATTTTCGTTTTTTTGGGGCGATTCCGGATTTTTGGGGCAAAGCTTGTCTCCGTCCGTTTCACTATTTATGTATATTTTCGGTACATATTTTGCCCTTTTTCCCACTCTCTTTCGTCCCCCTTTTTATGCCTCTTTGGTGGCTGATCTCCTTTGTCGGTGGTGTCCAGAACGATTTTTTAATCCTCCCTGTTGACCCCCTTGAAATGGGGTTGTCCCTGTTTATTTAAAGGAGAAAAAAAACCAAGTCCCAGGTAATGTGTGTCTCCTATCCTCCTCATAACTTTCTCCTCCTCCTCATCCGCCTCCATCCCCCTCTTCCCCCATCTCATTGGCAGGGTTTCACACACATACACCTTTACTTTTCATTTATTTTCCATTACTTTCTCTCCAAAACCTTTCCTCTTTCTCCAACAAAAAAAAGTTTTTTTTCCCTTTCTTCAAGTCCTATATTCCTGGTGTCTCCCAATGTCCTCTCTTTAACCATTCCAATGGGATGAGGAGGAAGGAGAAGAGTTGGAGAAAAAAAAGTTTAATAAACCGTTTGTATTCTTGGGGAAAACCACGAAAGAAGAAGAGGGCCATCAGGAACAACAGATCGTCCCTGCCTGCATAAAGTAAAGGGACGTACATATGCATATACTTTATGCATGTGATCTCGTCCTTCCCTTGTCTTTTTTCTTTCTACATCCGATTTTTTCCGTTTCATTCTTTTCTTCTTCTTCCCTTTGGTGAAAGCTTATGGAGGGGAGGAGGAGGAGGAGGGAGGTGGATGCATGTTCCCATTTAAGTATTGGTCGAAGCATTCAAAGGAAATTGGTTTTCTTTCTTTCCCAATTCTTGTCTTTGGAGACCTCTGAGCCGGAGAAGGGAAGATAGACAGGGGGAGAGAGGCAGAGGGAGAGACGTACAGAGATGTGGAGATAGATATAGGTGAGAGTGATAGGGTGCAGTATAGAGATAAAGTGCCCAGGATTGGAGGAATAGAGAATGGGAGAGACATAATCTACGAGAGAGACAGTGGGAGAAGGACAATAATAGAGAGAAAGTCCGTGAAAGAGAGTAAGAGAGAGAAAATGAGGGACAGAGTAACGGTGTGGAAATTACAGAGACAATAGAGAGAAAAAGAGAATAGTATAGCGAAAATGGGAGAAAAAGGGAACAATTACAGGAGCCAGAGGTATGAAGAACTGAGAGCAAGACAGACTGAAAGAAAATAAGAGAAAGAGAGCAATAGCGAGATAAAGAGAATGATGAGGAAAGAGAATTATACTTGAGGTAATAAGCGAAAGAGAAATGGGAATAAGGGAACAGGAAAAAAAAGCAAAATAGAGTAAATAAGAGAGCGAAAAAAAAGATGAAATCGGAGAAAGTACGAGAAAGATTGCGAAGGGTAAATCGAGAAAGCAAAATATTTAGAGAAAGGAAGCAAGAAATACTGAAGAGAAATGAAAGGCAAGAAATTTAAGAGAAAGTAAGAAATAAATTAAAGTGAAAGCCAGAGAAAGTAAATAAAGAGAGAGTAAGAAGTAAATTAAAGTGAAAGCCAGAGAAAGTAAATAAAGAGAAAGTAAGAGAAAGAAATAGAGGGAAAGTAAGAAAACAGTTACAGAGAAAGCACCAAAATTACAAGGAAACTCAGGGAAAAATTAAAGTGAAAGTAACAGAAGAAATTAGTGAGATAGTAAGAAAACATTTAAAGAGAAAGCAACAAAATTAAGGAGAAACTCAGAGAGAACATTAAAGCAAAATTAAGTGAAAGAAAGCAAACGATTAAAGAGAAAGTTAGAGAAAAAATTGGAAAGAAAGTAAGAGAACAATTACAGAGAAAGTAAGAAAAAATCAGGAAACAATTACAGAGAAAGTAAGAAAAAATCAGGAAACAATTACAGAGAAAGTAAGAAAAAATCAGAAAACAATTAGAGAGAAAATAAGAAAAAATAAGACGGAAAGTAAGAAAAAATGAGACGGAAAGTAAGAAAACAATTAAGGAGAAAGTAGGAAACAAAATTTAAAGTGAGTATAAAAGAACGAAATAAAAGATAACGAGAGAGTTCGAAGAAAAAGACGAAAAGAAAGTAACAAAAAAGACAAAAAAAGATAAAGTAAAATACAGAGAGAGAAAGAGAAAGTAAGAGAAAGTCCCCAGTCCCAATGGCATGTTTACATCCCTGCCTTTATTCCATCCCATATTCTTCAAATAGCTTCTCCCTCTTCGTCCTGTCTTTTGCAGTCTCTTTTTGAACTCTTTTGGGGCTTTCTCCGCCCCTCCAAAAAACTCATATAATTACAGGTGAGGAGGAAAGGGAAAAAGTTGGAGGGGAGAAGTAGAGGGGAAATTGAGGGCTGAATCCACCCCCAGAAAAGCTCCTTACTTATTGATGGCTTTGGTTTCCCCCTCCCTCTCTCCCCTTTAAATACACACCCCATCCATCTTCCCCTTGCCTCAATGTGCCAGTTGGGATTTTTTCCCCCGACCATCCTCCCTTTCACACCCGAAACTAGGAATAATACATATAGTTTTGCACAAGTTTTACGCCGTTAGTTGTTTTTATTTTGAGGATCATCGGCTTCATTGGTAATAGATAGCAAGCTTGTATTCGCTCTTAAAGAACTTCTGCAGGTATCAAAATGAGTGAAAAAAACGATCCTCCAAACTTGCCTTGGGGTTTCATTCACAGGAATGTTTGTTAAAAAAATGGAGATGTCTCGAGCAAAAGAAGGGGAAATATTTATCCCTCCCCAAAGGGTTAACAAAATACTGAGGGAAAAAAATGGGGAGAACTATTTAATCCCCATAAATTAACCCTCCTTGATTTCCTCCCGACTATGAGAGCATTATGAAAAATTAAAGAGTTGGTAATAAAAAACAAGGTTTCCACCCAATAAAAAGGGAAACATTCTCTGTAGACGGGGAAATCTCTGACAAATACAGAAACTATACAAGAAACGAGAGAGAGAAAGTCGGTGCTCACACAGCGTGAGAAAGAAAAGGAGAACTCGGAGGAAGAAAATTTGAGAGTTTCCATCAAATCATTTACTTGTACACTTTATAACCCTTCCAACTCCCACTCCTTTCCATTTCCCTCCACAGTATTCCCTGACCGAGAAATGTCGAGGAGCGAACAAGAAGTTGAACCAATAAAAAATAGCAAGAGGAAATACTGAGACACGGAATAGGCGAGAGAAGAATAAGGAGCTTCCAAACAGAAAAGGAGAAAAATGAGGAATATATTATAAAAGGAACAGGAGAGAAACATGAGACACAAATTACAAAGGGATTAATATAGAAAAATCATGGAAATATAGAAGGGAAAATGGGAAAAATAATGAAGCAAAGAGGGACGCAAAACAGAAAGATAAAAGCGTGTCCCCTCCAGCGGAAGAGTTACAGAAAAACATGGTTGAACAAAGAGACGAGAAGGAAAATACAAACACAGTAACAATACGACGATACAAACAGCAATTCAAACAACGAAGAAAATAGAGAGAATTCAGAGACAAGGAGACGTGATCCACAGACGAAATTAGAGAGAAAATATATGCGAAGAAAATCAGAAATTAAAAAAATACTTACCAAAATAGAGTTTAATAAATATACAAGGAAATAAGAGAAACGAAATACTCACAGAAAAAAGAAAAAGTGGATACATACAAATAGAAATAGGAGAATAACAGGGAAAATATAGAGGAAAATATTACCGAAGAAAAAAGAGATTTAAATTACAGAATTAAATAGCGAAAAAATAAATCCAGGACAAAATAGAGAAAAACGAATTACGGAAGAAAATAAAGAGAAAGCAATTGCAGCCAAAAATTGATAGACAGGAATTACGGAAGAAAGTAGTGAGAAAAGAATTACAACAGCAAATAATTAAACGAGAAAAAAGGGAAAACAATTGAAGACAAAATGGAAAGTAAATAATTTTAAAAAAATAGAGAGAAAATAATTGCAGACGAAAGCACATTTCAGAATTTCAGAAAAAAGAAAGAAAACAGAATTAAAAAAGAAAATGAAGATAACATAATTGCATAACGAAATAGAGAGAAAACGATTGTATACAAAAAAGAGAGAAAACAATTGAAGGCGAAAAAAGAGAGAAAACATTTGCAGACGAAAATAGCGAGAAAAAATTGCCGACGAAACTACGGAGAAAACAATTCCAAACGAAAAAGACAAAAAATTGCAGACGAAACTAGGGAGAAAACAATTCCAAACGAAAAAAGAGAAAAGTATTTCAGAGGAAAATAGGGACAAAATCATTAGTATATGAAACATATAAACAAATGTATTACAAATCGACAGAGCGAAAATAAATACAAAGGCGCATACAGATAAAAGTAACAAACGAAAACAGAGAAGAAAGTGTAGTGGAAAGGGGAAAAGATTAAATAAAAGGACCAGCCAGGAAATAGAAACTTTCACAAAACAGAAAAATCACCGAGAGGACCTGAAGAGAGAAGAAGAGCCAGAGACAGGCGAATGAGAGACGACAGGGAAGAGTGATCAGGAGACAGGGAAAGAGAGAAATAGAGAGAGAGAGAGAGAACAAACCTATAAAGAATACCCGAATGCCTGTTTGTGAGAAGAGATCTTTAGGGAACTTTGAGATTTTCCCTCTGTATATACATGAGAATATTTACAACATTTATTCCAAAAGCACTTCCTCCCTTCCCCGGCTATGCATCTTTCTAACCTTTTTCTACCCCTTTTTTTTTGAGGATTCACAAAAGAGGGAGGAGAAACAGCCCGGAGAGAGAGAAGGAGTGAGAGAAATCCCTCGGAATATAACTTCATTCAAGCAAACTGGAGAGGTAAAAAGGTACATGTGTATACATAGGAAGTTAAAAAAAGAGGACAAGGAGAAGGAGCAGAAAAAGACATAAGACAGCATGTCCATAAATAAATCTGCTTGGAAAGACGCATGAAAATTTAAGAGAAGAAGAAAAGTTAAGTTTAAGGAGAAATTAAGGGAATGAATCGAAACCTTTTCTCCTTCTCTGTCTCTCTCTCTCCTCAAGAGAGTGAAAGAGAGAGAGAGAGAGAGAAAGGAGAAAGTCTTTGCTTAAAAAGGCATTTAATACATATTCGCATCCCTAAATTTTCTGGCCCGTCTCTCAAGTCTCCAAGGTGCCATTCTACGCTGCCATTGTTTCCTTTGCTTAATCAAAACGCTGCTGCTTCTTTTCTACCTCTTTTTCTCCTCCTCCTCCTCATCCTCCTCCATCTCCTCTTTCTTCCCTCAACGTCCTTCTCTCTCTCTCCCTCGCTCTCTCTCTCTCTCTCTCTATTTTCTCTCTCTCTATTTTCTCTCTCTCTCTCAAACGACGATGTGGTCTCAGTCAGCGCATTCCTATGCATCTTTCACACATTTCCATCCACGACCGCCACTTGCTCTTCTTCCCTCACAGAGTTCTTTGCATGCCGAAGGAGGCGTTGAGGAGGAAGACATTGGCGGAAGGAGAATACAAGTGGTAAAAAGGACGGCTAGGACTCTCCCTCCTCATTTCCTCTCCGAAGAAGAAGAATAAGTAGAGGAACAAGTACTATTGTAGTACTTGTGGACTTGGTTTTTTTTTTCCTTCCGTCTTTTACCCCATTTTTTTCTTTGCTCTAGATGCAAAACTAGATCCGAAGACGGAGTTCTCGAAGAGGAGGAGGAGGAGATGGAGGAGTAGGGGGACGTTAATGGGGGCGTAGGGGAAGACAAAGATGGTCAGGGGAAGGTAGAGACAGAGGGAGAAGAATGAAAGTCGGGGAAGAGGGAAGATGGAGGGAATTTTAGGAATTACTGAATTTTGGCGGTAATAAGGAACATTGAAGGGAAGAAAAAGATGGGATATGGAGATGAGACAAGGAAAAGGGATAAAAAAAAAGAAGGGAAGGGTCCGTTTGAAGGGAAATAAATATGTCGGGGAAATAAAATGAAGGAGATGATATTTAATATGAATTTAAAAGGACAATAGTGGATGTACTGATTTACTGAAAGTAAAAGGAAAATGAGTGAACACAATTAAATAAGGGAAGAAAGCAGACAAGAGAGAGAGAGAGAGAAATCCCAAAAATGAGAACGCCAGGAAACGAAATTAAGACAGGACAAAATGAAAGATGAAAAGCGTAGAAGAAGAGAAGTTCAGAGAGGAAAACTAAGGCAAATTAACAGAAAGGTCAGGAATCAGAGAAATTAGGGAAAGAAAAACGTAATCAAATACGGAAAGGGAAAAACAGAGAAGAATAATACGCAGAGAGCAAGTATAATGGAAAAAACGAAGAAAAGAAAAACAAAACAGCAGAAGGATAAAAGGATGAAAAGAATAGAAAGAAAGCATTGATGAAACGGAGGAATACATATATAAAATCGAAAATAATACAACAAAAAATTAAAAGCCTCAAGAAAAAGAGAGCGGAAGAAGGTAAAGAAAGATATTGCGGGAATAAAAAAATCCCGCATTTTCCCTGCTATTTCTTTTGCGAGAATAGAAATAGAGAAATAAATAAATAAATGAATCTAGAGAGAAAGCGAAAGGAGAGAAATAAATAAATAAATGAATCTAGAGAGAAAGCGAAAAGAGAGAAATAAAAACTTCCTGCGAGAAAGCGAAGAGAGTGAGAAATAAAAAATGCCAGAGAGAACGCCAAGAGAGAGAGAAATAAAAAATCTAGTGAGAAAGCGAAGAGAGACGAATACAAAATTCCAGAGAGAACGCGGAGAGACAGAAGCCAAAATTTGAGAGAGAAAGCGAAGAGAGACAAATACAAAATTCCAGAGAGAACGCGGAGAGACAGAAGCCAAAATTTGAGAGAGAAAGCGAAGAGGTAGAAATTAAGAAGCGAAATCGACCGAGCAAAGGAACAGCAAAAAAAAGGAGCAGGAACGGAAAGGTCAAAGTCCAAGAAAATCAAAGCAATTCGTGAAAGAAAAATACAAGGGAAAACATCAGGAAAAAACTGGAAGATAAGACAAAAAGGAGATTCAAGCTTAAAAGTATCCCCAAGAAAAAGAGGAGCTTGGAGCAAAGAGAAAAAGATCAAGAACGAGTCCATGAACGTGGAAATTTCCAACCACCTCCAGATTCGTGGTTGAGAGTGAAATGAGCCCAGCATGTAATGAAATTGGCAGGTCGCATTTCCTCCAATTTTCACCACCGCAACAGCCCCAACTTCTTCCCGAGTTTTTTCCTTGTTGTCGGGGCAGCATTTTTGTCCTTTCCCTCCTTGTAAATTCCTTGGGAAGCCAGTACACTCAAGTTCTCCGAAGTTCTCCCCCTTTTCTTCTGTCCTACATTTGTTTCCCAGGGAAACAGGTCATTAAGGCCAGCAAATTGACGGAGTGATGGGCGAGAGGCTGGAGTATATTCGTATATCCGCCAATTACGTACATACATACATCCGTACATATATAAGAGCATACAAGAACCCTTTTGAACTGATTATTCCACCAGAAAGCCCGATTTTGCTTCAAAAAATTGGGGCTATTATTATATTTTCTGTGGAGCTGAAAAGGAGTGTGAATGTAGTTGGGCATAATGATAATAAATTCCTCAGGTGCCGGAGTTAAAGGATTGGCGAGTAAATTATTCTCTCTCTCTTTCTCTGTCTCCATCTCGGTGTTTTACCGTCTAATTGCCTCCCACACTCCGCCCTCCTCCTCGGCGGTGACATTGAACAGAGTCAGAGGAAGTGACAGGTCACATCCCTCTCCCCATCCACTCATCACAATTAAGGGACAAAAACATGGATGGAGGGAGAAGAAGGGGAAAGTGGAGGAAGACAAAAGGGGGACAGTAATATGGAGGCTCTTGGCATGGGGATGAATTGGATGGAGGAGACAGAATGGAAGAAGAAGGAGAGATGGAGAGACGAGGCGAAGAAGAATGTCTCAACAGTCAAATGACAGACAGGAGAGAAATGTCCCTCTAGTCTTCACTCCATCCATTTCAAAGGATTTCGGCCATGTATTCAAATTCTGGATATTCGTCTCTCTTTTCATGTAGCTCTTTCTCTTATGCTTTATTCCAGTCTTCCCGCTCAATTTGCCTGTACTTCCTTTTCTAGATCTTTCTTTTTTTCTTTTTTTTCCCTTGTCTAATTACTATTTTGCTCTCACCGTTTTTCTTCATATCTTCATATATTTTTTAATCTCTATTTCCATATTTTTCTCTCTTTTTTCTATTTATTTCTCTCTAGTCCTTTCCTTATTTTTCTCTCTTTTTTCTATTTATTTCTCCCTATCTCTTTCCATATTTCTCTCTTTCTTTCTATTAATTTTTCTCTAGCCCTTTCCATATTTTTCGCTCTCACTTTTTATGTTTTTCTTTCCATTTTTGATTTCTCTCTCTCTCTTTCTATTTATTTCTCTCTCTATTTGTTTCTCGCTCTATTTATTTCTATCCTCTTTTTCTATTTCTTTCTCTCCCTTTTTCTATTTCTTTCTCTCCCTATTTATTTATATCCTCTTTTTCTATTTCTTTCTCTCCCTATTTATTTATCTCCCCTTTTTCTATTTCTTTCTCTCCCCTTTTTATATTTATTTCTCTCCCTTTTTATATTTATTTCTCTCCCTTTTTCTATTTATTTCTCTCTCTATTTCTATTTATTTATCTCTTTATTTATTAATCTCCCTTTTCCTATTCTTTTCTCTCCCTTTTTTATTTATTTCTCTCTCCTTTGCTATTTATTTCTCCCTCTTTCTGTAATTTGCCCTCTCTCTCTCCGTTCTCTAACATTTCAAATGGTTTCCTCTTCTCTCGTTTTTCTAGCCTTTTAATTTCTCTTTCTCTCGTCTTTCGTACCTCTTTCTTCTATTAATTGGTGTCTTTAATTTTTTTTACTTTCTCTCCTATCCGCATTTTTCCAATATTATTTCTCTCTTCTTTTTCTCTGGTCTTTTCTCCTTCCTTTCTCTCTCCATATTAAATTACTTCTCTCCTTCCCTTCTTCTGGATTCGTTTCCGTCTCCCGACGTCTTTCTTATATTTCCAATGTTGTTACCCTGCTCCTCTCTCAATCCTCTTCTCTGTCTCGCTTTTAATCTCTCGTCTCTCCATCTCTCAGGCCGCGTCAGTAATAATCAACTCGCTAGAAGGAAGACACCTACACAAATACAATTGTCCCTCCGTACAAAATACAGCCTTCTCCGCCTCCTCCTCCGTCTCTTCTTGAGTTGACAATGAAGAATTGACACCCTGTGCCTCCGTGGGATGAGGGATATATGCTCACTATGTTCAAAATTAGTATACATACATAGAAGGAGTGCGAGGAGAGTCGTCAAAAGATACAAGGGAGAAATGATGATGGTAATAATAATAATGATGATGATGATTTCATCTGCCGCCGGCCACTTCCTCTCTTTCTCTCTCTTTCCTTGTCTCTCTCTCTCTCTCTCTTTCTCTCACTGAAAAAAACATACGGCATTACAGAGTCAATTTACCATCCAGATTTTTTTTCTGAGGGACCTGGTTTACCCCATGAATTTGTGTAACTTGATTTGCCCACTATTTTAAAATGCGTATATATGTATACATATATGTACATACATATATAATTTCCTATTCAGTCCAAAAGAGACGTTTTTTATGTAATCCCATGTAAGTTGCCCAATACAGGAGCCACTAGAAAATTACTGGGAATGAAAAGGCTTAAGCATTTAAGAGGGGACAATGTGACGGAGAAGGAAGGAATGAAGGGGGAAAAGATGCTCATATAATTAGTGGCCATTGAGAATGACGGAGGAGGGGAGATTTTTTTTTAGAGAGAGATAAATAGAATATGCCTTCATTAGAATGGCCGTCGGCGGATTCTCACACCTTTTCAACAAATAATCAATGACAAATGGACTCCTGTCAATCTTTCCCATTTCATCTTCTCCTTTTCTTTTGGCTGCTACCACTTTCCTTTTTCATTTCTTTAGCATCTTCTTCCTTCAATTTCTTATACATCTTCCATCTTGTCCTCTTGGCTCGCCTTTCATTGGTCTTGTGGACGATTCTTTGTGTCATTTGAACCTGTGACGAGGTTGTCATGTGGAAAGAATATTCAGTTTTTTTTATTATTCCGATACGTTTTTTACATTAATATGTACATACACATATGTTTTCTGTCCCTGTAATTTTTTATTCTGCAAATGATTATGGATGTTGGCTTCTGTAATTTTCTATAGGGGAAAATTATGTTTTTTTTAAAAGGCCGCCAATGACCGTGGAATTGGGTCTCCCTTAATTTATCAGGCCCCTCAGATGTCTGATGAAAGGGATTGTTTTGAGCAGAAATGATTTTTAATTTTATAATAAAATTAATAATTTTTCTACTAATATTTATATTTAATGAGTTCCCTCTCCCTCTCTTCCTTCTTTCTTTTCTCATATTTTTTAAATTCAACGTCGTTGATTGTTTTTATTTTTATTGCTTTAAGCATGCCAATGTTAAAGCTATTTTCGTGTTTCCGTATCCTTTTTTTCGTTTATTTTTCTCTCTTGCATTTCTTTTTTCCTCTTTTCTTCCTTTTAATTCCTATCTTTTTTCTTCTCTCTCCATGCTTCTGTCTCTTTGTCAGTCTCTGTGCTTTCTTTTTCTCCAACTTTTGAAATTCATCCTCTCTCTTTCTTTATCTTCCACACTCGTCCTAGTTTCCAGTTGTTTCAACATTTTTTAATTTGTGTTTGCTTATTTTTTCTGCATATTTTTCTCTCCCTCTCCTTCGCCAATTCGTCTTCTCGGCTGCCTATCACAAAATTTCCCATTATTTCTAAATCTCTCCCTTCTAATCCTTCTGTTTCCCCTGTCGTTTTCCTTTTATTCATTTCTCTGAAAAATATTTTATGGTCACTTTCTCCTCTACTTGGACATATTGTCTCTGATTCTTCGCGTATTTCTCTCTCTGATTTTGTCATTCTCACCCTTTCCCTCTTAATTTGTCTCCCGTGTCCCCTGACATCCTGGTTTGAGTTTCTTCAATTTCCCTCCCTCGGTCATTTTTCTCTCAACTCCTCTCTCTCTCTCTCTCTCTCTCTCTCTCTCTCCCTGGTTCACCCCTTAATCTTCCTCTCATCTCCTTCCCTCCCGTCTGAATATGTTAGAGTCAGAGGGCGGGAAATGGAACGTCTGCTTAACCCTCTATTTGACTTGTGGTTCTGTCTCCCTGCGGTGGTGGTGATGAGATGTGAATGATGATGTCTCCTCCAATTCCCTCTTTTCCTTTTCGTCTCCAGTGACACTTTGGGTGCCGTCGGCCCACGGAGGACAAAATGGTGCTATGTAAAGCGTGGGAGCTGAGCTTCCAGAAGCTCAGTATAGAGATTTTCTGCTGCAATTAAATTATAAAATTAACTAAGAATGTTCATCCCACAGCACATGTATGATGCCTATTGCTCAGAGCAATGTCCCGAACGTTTTGCGTGGCTTCAAGGCTAAGCAAGAATAAATGCCGGTGCATCCTGGGAGGAAGGTGCAATGATGCGAATGTATTGGGGAGATCCGTTGGCAGGCCACACGCTGTATTTAGTATGTACACGTATCCATTATATCCGACAGGGAGAATTGTCCTCCTTTGGCATGGTGGATGAGAGGGACAGCAAGAGGGCGAGAGAATCAGAAAAGGAGAGAGGCAGGGAAAAGCCAAGAAAAAGAGGGATGAGAGAAACAGAAAAAATGGATAGATAGACAGGGAGAAGAGAGAAAGAAAGAGCGAGAGTTCGTGAAAAACGAGAAAAATAGAGAGAACTAGTACAACGAGAGAGTAAACAACGGGAAAGAAGAAACCAAAAAAATAAAGAGATAAAAAGATAAAATACAGAAAGATAGAGCGGGAAAAGACAGTAAGAAAAAAAAATTAAGAACGAGCGATGGAAAACGAGAGAAAGACAAAAAACAGAGAACGAGAAGGTGAAAGGAAGATAGAATGATATCAAAAAATAAAGAGAGAGAGAGACAGCAAAATAGAGAATAAGAAAAACCGAGAAACAGAAGGAAAGAGCAACAGAGGGAGATAGAAATAGCGAAATACAGAGAGAGATAGAAATACAGAAAGTGTAAAAAG
This sequence comes from Disparrhopalites patrizii, assembly GCA_034698585.1. NCBI lineage: Eukaryota > Metazoa > Arthropoda > Collembola > Symphypleona > Sminthuridae > Disparrhopalites > Disparrhopalites patrizii. Next base: position 13,959 of record JAQGBT010004979.1, read on the forward strand.
GAATAAAGTGAAAGACTTAAAAAGAGAGAAATATGACAGAAAACAATAGGAGGGAAAGAAAGATAAAAACAGAGAGAAAAAGACGAAATGAAGACGGATAAAGGAAGAGAGAATGAGGAAAACAGAGAAATTGAGAGAGAAAGAGGGAAACAGAGAAATTGAGGGAGAAAGAGAAATTGAGGGAGAAAGAGAAATTGAGGGAGAAAGAGAAATTGAGGGAGAAAGAGGAAAACAGAAATTGACCGAAAAGAGGAAAACCAAGAAATTGAGAGCAAAATTCAAACGTGGAAAACAGAGAAATTGAGAGAAAAGAGGAAAACAGAGAAATTGAGAGAAAAGAGGAAAAAAGCGAAATTGAGAGAATAGAGGAAAACAGAGAAATTGAGAGAAAAGAGGAAAACAGAGAAATTGAGAGAAAAGAGGAAACAGAGAAATTGAGAGAAAAGAGGAAAACAGAGAAATTGAGAGAAAAGAGGAAAACAGAGAAATTGAGAGAGAAAGAGGAAAATAGAGAAAGAGAGAAATTTAGTCAGAAAAAGGAACACAGGGACAAGGAGAGAAACATAAAGGGAGATAAAAAGAGCAGAAACAGTGAGAAATAGAGAAACAGAGAAATTGTCAAAGAAAGAGAAAACCAGAAAAGGGAAACAGAAAGAGACGACCAGAAACAAAGAGAGAAAGCATAGAAGGTGAAACTGAGAAATCGAGAGAAAAACAAAAAGCAGAGAGACGGAAAGAGAAAAAGAGAAAGAAAATTAGGGAAATCGAGATAGACAGAAAGAAAAACAGAGAGAGAATTGAGAAAATAGAAAACGAGAAAAAGAGAGAAAGAGAACAAGAAAAAATGAAGAACGAGAGGGAAAAAAACGAAGAAAGAGAGAGATAGTGAAAGAGAGAGAGAGAGAGAGAGTCCGAGAAGTGAGGGAAATGAGCCGGGGGGAAAGGACCGTGTGACTAGCACAGTGCTATGTAGTATTCGTGTGGGAATAATGAGAATGTGTGTAGTGAAACAAAGCATTGTTATCTTTATTTCTATTGCTGAGGCTTCCTTTCTTCCTTTATAGCATCTCTCTCTCTCTCTCTTTCTCTCTCTGTCTCTCTCCCTCCCTCCCTTTGAACATGACAGATGGTATTCATTATATTATTAACAAAAGCCAAGAAATAAATAACTGGAAGGCGCATTTTTCTGAACTTGACAACATTGTGTATATTTATGGGTCGTAATCGCCCATACTATTCCAAATAAAATATTAGAAGGAGGAGGGAGGAGAGAGAGAAAAAAAATTTTTTCCATCTATTGCCCCCTCTTTTATATGGACTTCATCTTTCCCCACCCATCCCCCCCT